>VZTL01046328.1:0-16416 GCA_013400535.1 Scopus umbretta | reverse complement strand
ACCAGATGGCTGTATGAGTTTTCAAGAGTTTTTTCTTGTTTTGAACCTGTCTTAGGTTATCTCAGTTCAATCATTCTGGTTCATGAATTCTGAACAAAGCATTGGGGAAATAAATAAGTACAAAGCTACTTAGTTTAATGATACATGCTCATTGAAGTTTTCCTTTTTTTCTCTGTACTAACATTTAAAGGAAAGACAGTCACAGTGGCCCATTTCATGATGGCCTGCTTTCCATAGTATTACATGATTTTTGGAGTTTGTGGCAGTTGTCTGGTAGTTTGGCAAATAAATGCTGAATTTTCATATGGAACTTGAAGAATGTAACTATGTTGGACACGAAGTGGTTTGCCTTACTGAGGAGAATCATTGTATCTCTGTGTGCCTTCTAAGATAAGGTCATTGTTTAACTGAATTTTTAATTTAGTGATAAGCTTTTTTGTTTAAGGATTCCTACCACTGGTTGTTTGGATGATATTAAAAAAACAAAACAAAAACAACAAAACAAACAAACCATTTAAAAAACCAAACAAAACCCCCAAAACCAACACAAAGGCAAAAGTGAGAAATGGCCTTTATATTAGGACTTGATTACTTGAAATATTAGGTTCATTTTGAGTTTTAAAAACTCCATTAAATAATCACAGTAGATATAGCACTGAGTCACCCTTGTTTGCTTTTTCTATTGCTCATCTTAATTAACCATAACAAGGAGAACTATTTAAGTGACTAAATGACTTGCAAGAACATGTAGCAGTGAAAATGGTGTGCTAAGATACCTCTGAAAACATTCTATCTTCTGTTTACTCTAATCTGTGATAATGATGAACTTTACAAATGCATAGGGCAAATCGTGCTAAAATCCAATCAAGCACTGATGCGTTCAGTAATGATTTTTTTTTTGGTAAATATCTTCATTTTTCAGAGCATAAGCATTGCTTTATAAACATTAAAAATATTAAAAATGAGGTGATGAAACCATACGGAGCCTTGAACGTTTTGTCCTTTCTGTGAGGTTTGCTGTAACACTAACACTCAGTGTCGGTTGTAAGCAGAACTGGAAGTCACGGGAATGTTTTAAGCAGCCAGAGGAGCTGGAACATACACAAATAATTGAGAGAATGGAATTGACCTTGACTGAAGTTTGGGTTGCTCTATGGTCTTAAGTTAAACAGAATCTTATGTTTTGCTTTACTTATCTGTTACACGAGAGCCTGATTCGAGGCTGAATCTTCCCATATCCTCCACTGGGTTTCGAATAGGTTTCAGATAAATCTTCCATGGTTATTATGAAGGTTAGTAAGATAATGTTTTTGCAGAGCATAGAAAATATAAGGTAATCCATACACAGTGAGTATGTTGAATTTGGAAGCAACTGTAGTCCAGGTATAGATGTAGAGAATGGAGGGTGAAAGGTTGAGGCAAGCCACGTATCAATACAACCGTGACCATGTCATGTGATTCAGAAATACATACCGCTGTCTCTAGTGATAATTGAGGAGCTGTAGCCTCTTTAATATTCCTTATCCAATAAAACACTCCTATCTGAAATAAGCCTTCCAAAAAATGTAATGAGCAACAGCCTCTGAGAAGATAACCATTTCATGCTCCTTGTACTCCATGAGTACCATTCTTTAATACGAATGAACTATTTATTTGGGAAAAAAATTACTCTCTTTGAGCAAGTGTATAGATAAGATATTGTTGGACTATGCTAAATATCAGGGATTCAAGGTGAATGCTTCTATCTACATCTGGGCTAACTAGTGATGCTAGCATGTGGACTTTGTCTTACTAAGCTATTCTAAACAGGTAGAAGATTTGATTATTTGCATACATGTCCAAAGACCAGCTGTAAGATTAAGGCGGCATCATAGAGTGTGGTATTTTCAGGTTGGCTCTTGTGAAAGACAGTTTATTCCATAAATTAAATACAGCCCAATTGCATTTGGATTCCCAGTTGTAATATGCCACCTTTGAATCTGAAGGATTCCCTTTGCGGGAGGAAGCCAGAAAGGGAAGATGATGAAGACGGGAGAGGGCTGGACTTGGAGACTACTCAGAGGAAATCTGTGCTTTCACATGGTGATGTTTTGGAATAGTGAAACCAGTTTGCAGTATTCTGGGCTTGTCCAGCAATCCCTATGGGCATGCTAAGAGAGGAAAGAAGTGACACATTCATTTTCACTTACTAGTGAGTACTTTTAAAGATCCTTGGCTTCCTGCTCTCTCTGCCCCTTCCATGTAGAGATTACCTTAAGAGCCTGTAGTATCAGAATAATTAATTGTTTAAATAGTATTTTAATATGCTTTTGCTTAGAAGCAGAGATGCTGTTAAACTCTGCACTAAGCCATGAAGTCCTTCCTTTTTATTATAGATTTTTTTAAAATAGAAAATTGTTGCCAAAAGGATATTCCTTTGTTTTATTATCTGACATTTCTTCTTTGCCTCAGTTCTTCAGTAAAGTACAATGGAGATCAAGGAGGATAGTGAACTTTTGAGGTAAAAATCAGGGACAGCTGCAAGGTATGTTTTACAGCCAAAGGGGATCACTTATCTGTGCTACTAAGAGCTACGGGGTAGCTTCTCTCTCTATACACGTCTTTCCAAAAAAAAAAAAAAAAGACAACCAAAGATGCTGAGAAGCATTCTTTTAATCACCAGAAATGCCTGAGAAGTGAACATAAGAGCTTAAGAGAACACACTGAAGTACTGTAATAAATAAACATATTTAGTCGTGTATAAAGTTGACTAGACACATCTCCCTCCAGAGATGAATAATGTAGCCCTGTGTGGCAGCCAGAGGGGCCAGTTAAAAGTGATCTGAGCTGCTAGCAGCCCCCAGGAGGTATTAACAATTGCACTTAATGCTTATGTAGCACTTTTCCAATGTTTAACTGGATTACTGGAGGCTTGAAGCTTAAAGGCTTCTGGTGACTTAAAACAGAGGAATAGCTGAAATCCATTAAAATAAAAAATGCCCACAAAAAACTCCGTGTTCCTTGCCTGAAACCTCCAGCTCTGCAACAAGAACATGATAAAGAATGAATACAACCGGAGGGCAGAAACATCCTCCTTCTTATGGACATACCCTAGGACAGGAGCAGTCAAACAGGAACAAAAGAAGACATGAGTCCTCTCAAACTTGAGAAATGTAGCTTGTTAGGTATGGAGTATGCACCAGGTCGTATACACAGCGATCAAACAGAAACCAGAGATGGCATGATATTGATAGCAATGGTAGATAAAGGGTTTTTTCAGCATGATAGTAATAAATTAAACTGGGTTCTTTGCTAGCCAAAATGTGATCTGGCCCTAACATGTCTGTAAGAGGGCCAGTAAAGAAGACATAAAATAAGGCTGAAATAAAACCAGTCCATGTGGAAGGAGCTATACGTTGCAGTCCGTAAAGTGGGGAAGAATGGCTAAAAATTTACTTTTTCCTTAAGTGGAAGTGAAGAAGTTGATAAAGGATTCTGGTGGTGCAAAGTAAGAGTCCTCTCCTTGGATTTCCTCCAAGCTGATGGAGCTAAAAGTTGGCTCATTAACAAAACACCAAGCAACAGCATCCTAAACAAACCTCCTGCTGGTATCAGGTACAGACTAGATAGTAAGTGTTTGAAGCAAATCATACCAGACATCTTTCATACCCATTAACGGCAGTTCATTATTGCCAGCAGATACTGTGGCATTAGAAAACAAAATACACAGATACCAAAAACATGGGATCATGTTGTCAAAAGGATGATCCAAGTATTTGTGGTTGTCATGAAAGTTGCCTAGTATTTCCTAATGCTGGACTTACTTTTCAGTTGCTTGTAACTCTGGCTGCTTCTAGTTTGGTGAAGTTTAGACTGAACTTCTGTTTTACATATCTGCTATGTGATTGTTTTAATTTACTGTGAAAGTTCTACCATTTTTTTTGTGATATTGGGCAGTGAATGGCCTTTGAAGATTAGGTATACGTCTTTTGCCAGTGAATGAAGGAGGTATGTGGAACTGTGTCCAAGAAAGGATTATATGCTCAAAGACCCATTTGTAATACATACCCAAGAAGCTGAGCCAAAGTTGCACAAACAATATCAGCGTAAGCTTTGGCAATTACGGCTCCAGCGGTTTTGGTCCATATCTCTGGGATAGCAGTGCTCGAGTATTAAGAGCTCAGAGTAAACACTTCTGTGCAGTCCCATGTGAATTCAGCTCTGGCTTTGTCCCATGGGAACAATCAGTTATTTCTGTGTTTTGTTCCCCAAACACATAAATCCTGGAGGCCTCTATCAGCTCAAGTGCAACATTGTGCCTGAGATAACCAAGAGGCTGTCCATGTTTACTGGAGTGCCAGAGAAGGTAGTGCTGTATCCTGTGGGACTCTTCCTCATGTGCTATATGTGCTTCACCATCCCATGCACATGTGGCAATAGCAGTGTTATTTGGTTTTCCTTCCCCCTCCTTCCTCCCACTCCCAAAAATGGAGACTTGACTCTAATATTAATTTAGGCTGTTTTCTGAAGAATATGCCCCTTGCTGAACCATTTATCCTTTTGACACAGAAGGACAATTATGTGGTAGATATGTTACCTCTTTAATCTTTCCTATGAAGTATAAGTGAAAACAGGTGTTGTTCTATTTTCAACAAATAACACATTGGAGCCAGATTTTGATGACGTGACTCATGTACGTTAGCATCTAGCTCCAGAGGTAGCCCTACTGCTACTTGGATCAGCTCACAGTGCAAGAGGTCTGTCACCATGAGTAAATTTAGGGAAGCAGTTCTCTAGCACTAGAACAGACAGAAGATCCGACAAGAAAAAAAAACAAAAACAAAACCAAACAAACCTGAGGTCTTCATTATTTCTTTTTAATTTTGACTTTCTAGCAAGGCCTGTTAAAGCTAGTAAGAATTTGTAGGAAAGTGGCAAAGAATAAGTACTGAGGTAGCATATCAAGATTTGGCTTCTGTTGGTAAGGGGAAAAAGAGATAGACTGATGCTAATAGCTCAACTCACTGCATGTATATAGCAACACAAGCCATGTGAACAGTTACGTGCATGCTTGACCAAACAAATATAATTGTGCTTGGTCAACCTGATGCAATGGTGACACATGATGTGTTCCTTTCCATCAAGGCACAGTGTCCAGTTTCATCCTGCCACGTTGCATGCATGGGCCAGTAGACAACATAGAAATGCTTTTGGTAAAGGAAATCACATGGTTCTGTTGTAAATACTAAGGAAGATATGCTGTAGCTGTATTTCTGCTTGAGATTTATGTATCCATTTTTCTGTCAGGTAATACATGTTTCATTTTTATAAACCTCAAATCACTATCCAATCCAATATGCATTGTCATTTAATCTTAACATTTTCTATTCTTAGTTCCTGTTTCATTTTGTTTTGTTTTGCTTTGCTTTGTTTTTCCTTCCAAACATATATGAAACAAGAAGACTATATTTTGTCTTCAATAACAGTGTTCAGTGACTTATCCCTGGTTTTGGAACACGTGTGTATAAAAGCATATAGATCTCTGTGAGCACTAAAACTCTAACCTGTGTTCATACTTATGATGAAAATTCAGTGGTTGCTCCCATAAACTTCCAGTTATGTATCTGCATCTACTTGCATGCAAAATTATACATGTGACTTTAAAAATTAGGTCATTCATAATTTTGCTTACTCTGCTACTGACAAAACAGTCATTCGTCTTTGTGTTTCAAGAACACGCTTGACAGTATGCCCATTTGTATAATATAGTTAGCAAGTTTATGATTACAGAAATACTTCTGTCCTCAGATGGCTGAGGAAACTGATTAATTGTAGATGGTGCAGGCAGCACTTTGGAAGCATAAGAACCTACATCTTTGTGTGCTGAACTCAAGTGTTGGAAGTGTATCTGTCCTTTGGGGACCAGTTTTTGGAGAGCCATCATTTGCTTGGTTTGGGGTTTTGGTTGTTGGGGGTTTTTTTGCATGGAAGAGGTGCAGAAATGTAACATTTCCATGCCCTAGTCCATAATCGAGCTAAAAAAAGGCTAGAATCCTCTTGTGGTTTTTTTTATAACTAGAGGAATTTTGTTAAAAGGCTTAAAATAACCAATGCTTTTTGAAGAATCTTTCTTACTGCACAACTTTTTTCTGCAACAAGTCAACAAGCTCCAAAACTTGCATTTTGCTTAATTTTCTAACCAAAGTAATTTGGCCCAAATATCACACAAAGATATTTTCAAAATGCTAAGAGAAGCTCATAATATAGTTTTCAAGATTTGAATCATACTATACATTCAAGACACTAATATTCTTCTTATGCTAAAAAGGTTTCTGTAGTATATAGGGTACTGAGTTCAGTGTTAAAATTTCTTATATTGAAAATGTTCATAACTGTTATTGTGGTTATTTGAGTTGCATACAATCAGATATTTTAGTTGATTCTCTGTATTGCTGCTGTGTATCAGGAAAATAGATTGCAGATTTACTTTTCCTTCAGTAGTTTTCCAGTCTGTTTATGAATATGCTGAAGCCTTTCGCATGTTACACAGTCTAATTCTTTACTTCTGAACTAATTTTTATACAAATCCATAGTGAAGTTCACCAACTGTGAGGTTTTGGAATTGATGCTATTTCTTAACTTGTTTGATGTCAGAGATTTTACCTAGATAATAATGGGTGTAGTCTTTGCAGGAAATTGTTTTTCCAACAGAATTAAAAATGGAAAAGGACAACAAAAATGATAGTAATGCTGAGTAACTCAGTGGAGAATGTGCCAAAGTTATAATTTTCATGAGGTTTTCTAGCAAGTGTTTCTACTGAGTGGTGGATTCTCATAGGAGAGCTTATTGGGAAGAGCTTGGTGTCTTAATTTTCATCATCATACTATGAGTCTGAGGGGATATCCTGCACACTGCCAATTTTTTATTTTTTTTTTCCATTGCTGCTCTAAAATGGTGTTAAATTTAAGGATGTGCCTAGTGGATTGCTGTTGATTTCAGGCCCTGTGTTTAGCTTCTATCAAATGATGAATTTTCCTCTGGATTTTTTGGGGAAAAAATTAGGTTTAAAGGTTTAAAATCTGTTCCAAAAACACACTTCAGCCAAACTCCATGCTTCTCTTCCATCCTCCTTTTATGAATACCTACTAAGATGGAATCTTATTTTTATTTCTTCAGTGGTGGTTTTTTTTTTCTTTTCCCCCTGCCACCTTGATTAAAAATGTGAAATAGCAATGAATTCTTCTCTCAGAATGTATCTGCACAATATTTGGTAGTAATCGTGTAATCTGTCTGATTGCATAGGCTGATTACAAAAGCAGGTGTTCAGACTGATTACATAAAACAGCTTCCCTTTTGCAGATAACTGTCATTAAGGGACAAATTGAGCTCTCACACTAGTTTAATTCCAAAGTGACTCCATTAAAATTAATGGAAAGTCTTTGGATCTCAACCAAGATAAGGTGTTTAGTGAACAGTTCAGATGGCAAACTGACAGCCATATGTATCTGGCATCTAACTGTTCAGGTTTGTGTTTTGTTTTTTTTTTTTTCCTTCCAGGTGTTCTCCTAAAGCCAGAGAGAATGTTTTGGGGTGATTGTGCAGAGGTCACTATCTGAGATACAGATTAAAGAAAGGAGCTATGTCAAGTGCAATTTTTGTTCGTTTGTTTCAGAGTGGGAATTTCAGGTCTGGGTGATATAAACAAAGTATTTCATTTTGTTGGTGTCATTAATGTCACTGAAAAATTGGTTGGAAATAGGCCCCAGGCAAAAATACAGCATAATTCAGGAGCACCATTTATTTGCCATGGCTGCCTGTACAATTCCTAATGCGGGCAATGCTCTTCCTTGACAGCTGTAGACCTTTCTTCAGTTGAAATATAATTCCATTAATGTAGAGATGCATTGAGGTTAGTTGGATACTAATAGTGTCCCAATATCTTCTGATAAGACTTGAAGTATTCCTACATTCCCCCACAGGGGATTCATTTGCTATGATATTGAGTACAATGGTGTTAATATGACTCTCACTAGCCCCTCTTGATCTTTGGATTGTTCTGCTTCATGAGATGAACTACATTTTACAGCAAAAGCAGAATACATGCAGTGAACCCTAATCTGGGAAATTAAGTTGCATTGTTTTGAAGTTTTACTCTACATAACAGTGTTTTTATGTGTCCTGGTTTCAGCTGGGATAGAGTTAATTTTCTTCCTAGTAGCTGGTATGGTGCTGTGTTTTGGATTTAGTGTGAGAATAATGTTGATAACAACATGCTGATGTTTTAGTTGTTGCTAAGTAGTGTTTATACTAGTCAAGGACTCTTCAACTTCTCATGCCCTGTCAGCGAGAAGCTGGGAGGAGGCACCCAGGACAGCTGACCCCAACTGCCCAAAGGGCTATTCCATACCATACGATGCCACACTCAGTATAGAAACTGGGGGGAGTTGGCTGGGGGGCAGCGATCGCTGCTCGGGGATGGGCTGGGCATCGGTCAGCGGGTGGTGAGCAATTGCGTTGTGCATCACTTCTTTTGTATATTCTTTCACCATTATTATTTTATTTTCCCTTCCTCTTCTGTCCTATTAAACTGTCTTAATCTTTTTTTCCCCCAATTCTCTCCCCCATCCCACCAGGGTGGGGGAGAGTCAGCTAGCGGCTGTGTGGTGTTTAGCTGCTTGCTGGGTTAAACCGCAACTTTATGCAACACGTATAGGCAGCATAGTATCAAAGAGATAATTAGTAGAGATCTTGGGAAAATCCAGCAAGCCAGCAAAATTATGCTGGTGTAAAAGTGAAGTTAGAAATCCACAGTACTATCACATGCAGTTTCAGCAGTGTTGGACTCATAAGAGACCGCTGTAGTGGTCTCTCCTAGCCTTAAAAGTTATGAATCTGTGTGGGTTTTTATAGTTGGGGGAAATACAGCAATTGCTCTGTATTTTTATGGTAAATAAGTACTTCTAAAAATTGTTTGGTGTCAATAATTTCATGCATAACTGACTCCATTGTTTACATATGGGTTGTGGTCTTCCTTTTATATCAATTTCTCCCGCAAATGGAAGCCTCAACAGATATATTTGAGCACTATGTGGTGCTCAGAGTTAATATTAAGACTCAGAGTGAAACATTTTATGATTGTCTTACAGGGCTTCATTGTCTTTTCTTTTTTTTTTTTAATACAACAGAGAGAGATAAAGGGTTTTATCCTTCAGGTTTCTCAGTTACGTGACTTTCTCAAGCATACCCTACATTTGAACAGGAACACTGCTTAATGCTATCATATTGCAATCCGAGTTCATTGCATTAAAACCAACACTGTCATGATTTGAGCACAGCTGTGTTGATTCTGTTGTCTAATCTGTAAATTCACAACCTGCTGTACAAGCGATAGCTTATCAAAACTTGATTAAGAGGTAGAAACTGGGGAGGCTGGATAGGAATCTCAAATGCTATACCTTTTGAACTCTCACTTGAAAACCCCAGCGGCAAATAGTTGATAGCAGTAGGTTGCTATTGCAAAGGTTTGAACAGGTCCACTAATTGGCAGTGGTGCACATCTCAGTCAGTTGTGTATCAGCAGTGATACCTGCCTCTCAATTACACTTATCTCTGAAGTTTCATGGGTACATACCACCTTCATAATACGTACTAAACAAGGATATTCCACGCACAGAGCTCAATAAAAGGTTGACTGTCTTGTATGATGCTGAGTTGGAAAGTTAGTGATGGAGGATCTGTAAAGAGGGGGGTGAAATTCGGAAAAGAAAAACACTGTAATAAATCCTAACTCTTGACTCTAATGACTGTTGATTGACTGTGTAACTTTTAGGTAGGTTTGAGCTGGAATAAATGTCAAATATAATTCAGTTCACACAGCAATGTGAAAAGAACTGTTACTTCCCTCGGAGAAAACCTGACAGCCCAACTTTCTTAAAGGGCTTTTCTGTCTTGCTTGTTCTTTCTCTCTTTTTAATGAAGCCTTTCACAGTTGACACTTCCCTAACAAAAGGTAACACAGGTCATTCTATTAAACAGAATGTTCTTCCATCAGCGACATCACAGCTGTAATCTGAGATCAGAAACTATTATTTGTCTTTCATCTGATGGAAAGGATGAGTTGTTACTCAGAAGAATAGTGTGGTGTTCTGAAGTGATGTCTTCAGACTGTGGGTGCTTGGTATTAATGGCACGTGTTGAGAACAGGTATTTAACTGCCATAAATATAAAAAATTTTATATATATATATGAAACTAAGAAATGTGTGGTATTAAGTTCTTGAGTGAAAAAGAAAATGCACTGCATTAATACTCAGCCGTGCAACAGACTCCAAATTTACAAAATCCTTTTGGGAGCAGATTTGGGGGATAGTGGGAGAGGAGAGAAAGGATCAAAATTGCTTAGTGCCTATGATTAAGATCAGATTTTCAAGAGCTTAGAGTACCAGGTTCTGACATAATTGGAAAATGTACTCATGGGGTCACAACAGGAGTTGCTGCATGCTCAGCATTTTTGAAAATCAGGTCTTTATTTACATGCTTCAATAGAAGGTAAGGTTTTTTGAAACCTGGTCTTTGTTTTTCTCCATCAATTCACAACATGGAGAACAATGGTATTTTTTTCCCTCTAATACTTCAATCTGTTTTCTTTTTTACATTACAAATGGTAGTCAGGATCTGTCTCTCCTCCTCTGTGCTCACATTTCTGATCTGCTGTGGTCACTACAGAGTCATAGAAGTGTTCAGAAGTCCTTCAGATCCGTCTGTTGTATTCTAGTGTTGTGGGGCAGGATCGCACTGCTTTTAATTGTTGGGGATTTCTGAGAAGATGACCAGTATGTGTGCCAGTCAAAGTTAGGAGGAGTAGGAGTGTTGGATTTGCTTCTAAAAGGGAAAGGACCAAGCCAGGGTGGGTTGAAAAAGGAAGAATTTCCCTCCAAGGGCAATCAAGAAAGGTGCAGGAGCAGGGAGAGAAAGGAAGAGCAGGAACAGAAAGTTGTTGGAGCTGGAGATAGCTTTTGACAAGTGATTCAGGAAGCAACTGTCATGTCAATAATGCAGCCACATAGAAACGAGCCACCTACAGTGACGCCCCTTGTTGAATGCTGGGATATGTGTTAATTCGACATTGTAATGAAAATAAAGAAATAAATGTGTCTGAAAAGCAGAGAGCTGGGTTGAGCTACTAAAAGCCACTATTGAAATGTAAAAAAGGTTTGTCCCTGTAAAATGTAGCAAGTTCTGTTCTGCATGTAATTAAATAAGCAAGACTGACAGATAGTAAAGAGGTAATGGAGGTAAAAAACATCTGTATTGTTCTCAGGTAAGACTGAGGTTCAGTTTGTATCTGTATTTGTTACAGAAAACAAGGCAAATAGAGATCCAGTTTGATGAAAATCGAATTATTTATGTATAGAGTAGGAATTGTGAAAGAAAAGATTTTTCTATTACTGGCAATTTTTTTTTATTTTTTTTTTTTCATACTTGTCTTGAGGTGATTAAGAAAATCGTTTGGTAGTCCAGTCTGAAGATAGATGTTGACACTTTCCAATCATTCCTTAATTACAGTTGGTTATGACTTGGGAGAAGCTGGCTACTTGGTGTGAGTAATGATGATATCCCCATGATTACTCAGAAGATAGCAGGACTTGTAAGGTTTCCCACAATTTTTGTCTACATGAACTGTACAAAAGCCACTCTGGGATATAGTATTTCTCAAGAAGTCAAATACTGTTCTTCAAAGGTTCTTAATATTACTCTAGTAAATACATTTTCTATGTACATAAGCCCAAAATAACTTAAATCTTAGAATGATTTGCACTGCTGTATTTCTCTGCCATATTTTATTGCCATGGTATATATTCCCACTTGCACTGGAACACACTAGCACTGCTTTTAAGTGAGAATTGTACTTGATTTTCCTTCATTTTAGCCATCTGTCTTTTTACAAGATGATCATTTCAAGGTGGAAGTCTATGGCACACACTTAATGCTTTTCAAATTGCTATTCAGGATGGATATTTTGAAGTGAGGGAGACAAATATTCTGATAATACAGCAGTAATTGCAAATCATATATTTATTTATTTGCAGTGGGACTCCGTGGGTCTTCAAGTCCTGCTTTAAGATATTGCTCCCTAGCCCAACGAGAGAAGCTTGTCTTTTCAGAAGACCAAGCTTTCTTGGGGTTTGGTATGAGGGAAGGCTGGGAACCGCCCGCAAACATCTGTGTCTTCTCTTCCATCTGCAAGGGGCACTCCTGATCTTGCATCCTCCAGAGTACAGAAGTGTGTATATTTTAAGAAAACTCCAGATGGAGACTGTGCACAAGTGCCTCCTTGAAAAGTATTTTTAAGGATCTCTCTGTTGATCAGATTGTATGGGTCCATTAATTCAAATAAACCAATACAGAACTCCGTATGGAGAAACACCGGTAACTCCCAATGCTGATGGAGTGACCTTTTTTATCTGAGGCAAAGAATGGTTTATACCAACTTGTAGTCAGCATGATTTGACATGATGTGACTTTTGATTCCTTTTTACTGAGTAGTTTAAGTACAGTCCATTCAGAATTTGTAATATAATGGTGAATGCTGCGATTCTGCTTTTTCTTCAGAGTGGTTAGACTGCTAGTGGTAATTACTAGATCTAAAAATAGACATATTAGCTAACTTTCAGATCAGAAATAGGGGCAAAAAAATGGAGTGCTAATATAAGTGTTAACTTTTCACACTGAATTGAGCGCTTCTTGATAACACAAAAGTCACGGAATACTGGTGTGCTCTAGAGGATAAACTGGCTCTAAGGCCTGAATTCTTACACCTCTGAAAACCAAAAAACTCATCACAAATTGTTTTAATTCAACAGACGGTCACAGCAAACCTGATTCTGCAGCCTCCTCTTACATAAGAAAGGATTACTTATTTCACTAAAACACCTCATATATTAAAGTGAAAAAGGACTGTATAGACCCCTACCTCCAACTCTCTATTTTTTTGAAAGGTCAAAATACATCTGGACCTCATAGCTTTAGCCACATTTTTTTTACACTGGCAAATGTGATTGAACCAGATTTTATAGCAAGGGATTTTATTTCTCAGGGTAAAGATTCATATCTGTTAAACTGAGCTTCAGCAGATTTAATGGTCTTTATGTTTGGCTCTGTCATTTCTAGAGGGAACTGTGAAATTGAATGGGTGGAGGTTACACTTACTTTATGGAAAATCTGCTTTTGAGACTTCTTTTGACAGCACAGATGATGTTTATTTTTCTTCACCATACTGTTTGTTTCCTTGTTCAGTGGCTACTGTTTTGATCTACATTATGCCCGTTACAATAACAGTTTTACATTAAATGGTCAAAATGCCAGCATGGAAAATGAGAAGAAACCCACACAGGATGAAACTTGTGTGCTTTTTTTGGAGAAGTCTAAGTAGGGATATTTTGAAGTACTTACAGAAGAGGACAGTTTAATATTAAGTCATATTTTAATTGCATCATCTTCCTACAATGTACATAAGTAGTATCTCCATTATGTTGATGGGTGTTATAAAGTAAAGTGAGGTGCAGTAAACACCCAAGTCCCCCAAGTCTTATAGTGAATTGCTGAGAAAACCTCAAATACAGCTTGGGAACCTGAGTCTATAATGCCTAGTTTTGTTGCCTGCTAATCACAGCCACCTCCTTGTTGGGATCCAAGCATCATCTTCTGGTGAATCTTGTTTGAACCATCAGTGTGGCAGTTTGTCATAACATACTGGTCTATGACCAGAGCAGGTGTTTTTGCTGTTCCTTTTCTAGAGTGTAACCAGTAGAGAGGTTGCGGACACCCATCTCAAAATACAGCAGAGCTGGCATAGCTTTAGGGTCTTGTGTAGAGGGGGAAGGTTTTATAAGCATGTAATTTTATTACAAATCTTCTGTTGAGAAAAGGCTGTATGCTTTTTGCAGCCATGATCTATGTTTGCGTAGTGCAATGTGCTTTGGGAAACAGTTACTTTACCTTGTCAGCTTGAATTATGTTACAGCATTCACAGCAAATTGTTTTGTTACCATCGCTCTATTGCAAAAAGTACTCTTCAGTGAATTAAAAGTGTGAATGTGGCTTTTTTTCCCCCCCTTATGTTTAACAAAGTGAGTATGGATTAATAAAGGTCACAGCTGATTATTTTGCCCAAAAAAATACAATAGCTGGATTTTGGAATAGATTAAAAAAATGCAATGCATGCCTGAGTTCTGAAGGCAGGTGTAGGCAGAAGAGTGACATAAAACCAAACCATTTTTCATTATATGACAATTTAGAGTATCACAGGTTCAGCCATTGCTGTTGTACTACATAGTGGGAACTACAGATCATCAGATGCTTTCCTGGAGGGCCCAGACCTAATAAAGATACAGGGCAGCACAGAAATCACTTTAACGGCAACTTTTGATACAGATGCTTACATTAATGTTTAAATTGCCTGTAACCTACACTGCTCATTCTCCTTCCCCTCCCATGATAGTTCATCAACTTGCAGTTTCATTTAGACATGAAAAATGGAGAAAAGTCAAAAGATGTACATGGGTGTTGAAGGAAAAAATATACATAAATTTCCAGCCTGAGCATGGTAAATAGTGGACACTAATGACAATACAAACTTGAAATGCATATTCTAACATGATCTCTATCCCCTGAATGTTTCCAAAGCCTTGCAGATATGTAAAGACTTTGTCAATGCTCATTTTACTGGCAAAAACCAGAGATAACCTCTGGTTAACACGTTGCTTTGTGAACATGTTGATAGGCTGCAAAATGTAGCTGTTTTGTGTCTTTCTGAGAAATGTCTCAATATAAAGCAGACTTTTTCAGTAGGATTATCTTATTGTAGAACTGTTTTTAGTTGGAAACCAAATCTGGATTGTATTGAGCCATATGGTCCCAGTTCACTGAGAAGTGGAACCTACATCCGCTGTAGAGAAGCATACTCCATAAGAAAGTTAGTGGCCTAAATCTGAATTCACAAATGCTCCCCAAATCCAAAGATTAAACATATTCACTCATTGTAAATGTGGATAAAAAAGATGGCATCAATTGTTTTGCATTAGAAAAATATCACCATTTTGCTGCAGCTGCACTTCGTGGCTGCCTTTCTGTAAAAACTAGTACTGATGACCTGTGCCCTGTTAGCAGAGGGACCTCAGAGACCCCTGATGTCACAGAGAGAGATGGGAACCAGAGGAGCAGGTCTTACCTCAGGCTTGACAGGTTGGTTATGTTGCTGTTGAGAGTTTGCAGGGATTTACCCATTCCCCAGGACTGGTATGGGCCGCTCCAAACAAAACAAAAGAAAAAGCTTCAACTTCTTGTTTCATCCTGTTTCCACTAGCTGTTGGCAATCTAATATTTCTTAGTCAGAGCTTGTTTTCCAGGTGAACAGTTCAGCTTCTCAATGGCTCACAGTGATTACTTACTGTCAGTTAGCAGGGTGCCACAACAGGTTGTTTGGGCATGAACCTGCATTGTTCTCTTTTACTCTCTTCCTCCTTGGCTGCAGCGATTATGACAGCCTGAGTTACGTCTAACCTTTCATTAATACCCACTGCCATGATTGTTTGCAGAGTCACATTCATAGCTCCAGGGTGCTGAAAACTCACCCTAGTGATAAACCTTGGAAAAGATGCTCAAAATAGGAGTCTAAGCAGACTTGGGCTTCTCTGTAGGCATAGATTTAAAATCTCTGAAAATTGTGGAAAGCATGAAAGATGATGATACAGTTGGGAATTTCTGATGCTAAGCAGTTTGCAAATCACATCACTAGTGCATCAGCAAGAGTACAATGAATGTAGTAAAATGAATGAAATTCATGGAGCTGCTTTCTGTATATGATGGTGGTAATGAGGGCAGTGTGCAGCTCATTTGAATTAATTTGCCATAAATATTTGATGTCTCTAAAAATCACTAAATTCTCATTTAGGGATTAAAAAAACAGAATTAAGTTCAAAAAAACACTCAGCAGGTCTCAGCACTCAGTGTGACCAGTCTGGTTTTTGCAGCTGTATTTATTTACTTTTATCATGGTTGCACCTACAGGCAAAGGTATGATTGAGCTCGGCACTGTCCAGATGTGAAGCAGAGAGTCAGTCTTGCCCTAGGCAATTTGTAATCAGGCTGACAGAGAAATGGATGTGCTAAAGCCTTTTAAAAACTTAGCTAGGACTAGAGGCATGCTCACCATGTTTTAGATGGTGGGAATCTATTTCTGCTTGGTTTATGAATCCTAGCTTCAGTATTATTTCTGCATTGCCAATCACCACCTTGATTTATACAGTTAAAAATCACAGAAATTTTGGTTATTACTTTCTGAAACATTTTGATTTAGGATCCTTTAGTTCTGTATAAACATGCAATATTGTTTAGTTATCAAAGACAGATTATTTCACAGACTACAGAGGTCTGTTT
>VZTL01046322.1:0-24045 GCA_013400535.1 Scopus umbretta | reverse complement strand
TTACAGTAAGAATCACCCAAATTGATGAAGAATGACTTTTGATGAAATTGAGCAAAGTGCAGTGATGATAGAATCAGAACTGGCTTCAGCATGCAACAATCCAACACTACACACCATCTCTCCTGACCTGAAGGACTGTTGTGACAGATGGAGCCCAAAGTCACGGGCTAAATGAGCTCAACAGCCATTTTAGAGGGATCGCCCATAGATTAAGATAATGACATCCGTGTGTATATATGAAAAGACAGTAAAGGTGTTGGTGATTAAGTGGGATGTACTGAAAAGTGTGGGACCTGGGCATGATGTAGCTGGTACGGAACAAGGGGTGGATATTGTCCTAGTTTCACCTGGGGTAGAGTTAATTTCCTGCACTAGTAGCTGGTATAGTGCTGTGTTTTGGATTTAGGACGAGAATAATGTTGATAACACACTGATGTTTTAGTTGTTGCTGAGTGGTGCTTACACTAAGTCAAGAAGTCAAGGACTTCTCAGCTTTTCATACTGCCCTGCCAGCGAGTAGGATGGAGGTGCACAAGAAGTTGGGAGGGGACACAGCTGGGACAGCTGACCCCAACTGACAAAAGGGATATGCCATACCAGATTGATGTCATGGTCAGCATATAAATCTGGGGGAAGCAGGGGGGACGTTCAGAGTGATGGTGTTTGTCTTCCCAAGCAACATTTAAGTGTGACAGAGCCCTGCTTTCCTGGAGCTGGCTGAACACCTGCCTGCTAATGGGAAGTAGTGTATTAATTCCTTATTTTGCTTCGCTTGCGTGCACAGCTTTTGCTTTACCTATTAAACTGTCTTTATCTCAAGCCATGAATTTTCTCATTTTTAACCTTCTGATTCTCTCCCCCATCCTACCGGGGTGGAGGGAGTAAGCAGCTGTGTGGTGCTTAGTGGCTGGCTGGGGTTAAACCATGACACAGTTTTAGTATGGAGAAATTAAAAAAAAAAATAATTAAAAAAAGCTTCTATAATTTTAGTTTGTTCTGTCTCTCTATTTTCCTATCTAGTGCCAGCTCCTTTTGCCAGTATACACACAAAAGAATCCCAGTGTGCCTAATATAATGAAAACATTAAAATCATATAATATATGATTAATTAATATATCAGATACTATTGCATAACACATAACTAAGAAAGCAAGTGTGCTTGCTCAAATAACCTAAAGGATTGGAAAATAAGGTTAATTTAAACTAATATTACACTGACCTTTACTTATATTGTTATTACTTATATTCTGTATTTACCTATATTCTTATTACATATATTCAGTGCAAGCCCAATGCTTGCACTGACTCAGTCACCTTTATGAGCACTGAGTTCTGTGTTTACTGCTTGTTCATATAAAAACCTCGCTATGTGGTAAAGCAACAATAGAAATGCTACATTGTCTTACAATTGCCAAAGTCTCAAATTTCACAATAGATTTATCTTTTATGTAATCTTATGCTTTATAAAGTCCTCTCCAGCAACACTACAACACAGAAAGTATGAAATCTTCGTGACTACCAACCAATACAATGATTTTAGATTGTTAGAACTGGGAATCTTCAGTACTATATATGTACTCTGTGAGCTGCAGAATTTGCCTGAAATACTGTCTGAGGTGACAGTGCTCTGAGAAAAATAACCACTCCTCTCTTCAAAACAGGTGTGGTGAAATGGAGAAGGCATTTATTAAACATTACCTGCATCTTTGGTATTAACAAAGTTGCCATAGAAAGCATTCTGTATAAACACACTATTTTGCAGTGAAATGGACAAAGGAAGACAGACGCCCTGCCAGCAGTCAGTGGTAATCGTTTTGAAAGTGCGTTTGTTTTGCAGTGTTCAAGTGCTTCTGTTCTTCAAAAGGAAAACTGGAACTCATCAGGATCTTCTTGGCAGAGACCAAACTGCTGAATGAACAAAACAATGCTCTGTACAACTGAGCTACAACAAAGTGAACAAATACCTCGTTACAAAACCAGAATACTTGCAAGAGAGCTGCTACTTCAGATTCTGGTGCAAATCCAAGCAAAACCATGAATGTGTCAATAATTTACATTGAACTGTGTATACAGTGAACAACAAGCTGCTTTTAAAGCAGCAATCCTGAAAACTGGTTTAATATTAAACAAAAAAACTGTTATTTAATCTTCATTAAATGTAAACTCTATTGTTGTAACATACCTCAGTGATGTTTAAGCATTGCCAAAAAAACCTAAATATACTTACCAGCAAAACTGAAATGTACCTGAAACTATTACTATTACTATGCTCAAATACTCATATACTTTTATTTTATTAAGACACAAATCACCTAAAAGATATTCAATGAACTGTCACTGTAATTAACTTACTGGTTTTAAAACTTGTGTTTCTTCTCTGAATCATTACGTATTCTTCTTTCTAAATTTAACTGCTTTGATCGTGTCACTGTTCAGTCTCATTTATTAGAGAAGAGTTTATTTGTACTACTGAACTGAATTAACAGTCTTCTGCCATCAAACATAAGGGCCTCCACGACTCACTCTCACCTCTTGACTGTGTGTTACCACTTGCTTACATTGGCCTAATTCTGATGTCCTTCCAAGCAGAAAGTAAGCCAACTGAACTCCACTAAGCCATTTCAAAATACTAATGTTTCTGGGGTCATTACTTTACTGCTTCAGTAAGCAGATGCAGCTTCTGACTTGAGAACATGAGCTGGACCAGGAGGGGATAGGACTGCTGTCCTGTTATGGTGACGGAGAGTTGGACCATTCATCCCAAGCTGTGCAAATGTGCAACCACACAATTAGTCTGTAATGGTATAAGCACAAGAGTGTTTTTAATGGCTTCAAGCTAATTCTAGTTGAAAACAGAAAGGAATACAGTTTCCCTGCATTTTCTAAGGAAAAATAAACTTAATCTCTTTAAGTTAAAGTAATAACTTTATTGTATCTTTAAGGACAATGCTAATCGGGAGTTGCTGATATCATGGTGAGGCCACTCTGAATAATCTGGTAATCTTTGAATAATCATGGTACTTGGGAGAGGCGCTTGAGAACTCAAGGAAAGCAAATGTTGCTCCTATTCTCAAGACGGGCAAGAAGGAAGACAATGGAACTTCAGACCAGCCAACCTCACCTTGATCCCTGAGAATGTGATCGAGCAGCTAATCCTGGGAACCAATTCCAGGCCCATGAAGGACAAGAAGGTGATCAGGAATAGTCAACATGGATTCATCAAGGGGAACTCATGCTTGTCTAACTTTATAACCTTCTAAAATGAAATAACTGGAGACTAGGGGAGAACAGTAGATACTGTCTACCTGGACTTAAGTAAGACTTTTGAGACTGTGTCCCCATAAAGAGATCCCCATATAGAAGCTGATGAAGTATGGGCTGAATGAGCAGACAGTGAGGGAAACTGAAAACTGGCTGAATGTCTGGGCTCAGAGGGTGGAGATTAGTGATGCAAAGTCTAGTTAGAGGCCAGTAATTAGCAGCATACCCCAGGGATCACTACTGGATCCAATCCTGTTCAACATCCTCTTTAATGATCTTGATGATAGGGCAGAGTATATCCACAGCATGTTTGCCAAAAATAGAATATTGAGAGGAGTGGCTAATACAACAGAGTATTGTTGTGCCATCCAGAGGGTCTTCAACAGGCTGGAGAAATGGGCTGATGAGAACCTCATGAAGTTTCATGGCATCTCCCTGAGCAAGAACAACCCTATGCACCAATACATGCTAGGGGCCAACAAGCTGGAAAGCAACTCTGCAGAAAACAACATGGAGGTCCTAGTGAGCACCAAGTTGAACACGACCAGAATTGTACCCTTGTGGCAAAGAAGGCTACTAGTACCCTGGATTGCATTAGAAAAGTGTTGCTAGCAGGCTGAGGGAGACGACCCTTCCCTTCTATTCAGCACTACTGCTGAGGCCACACCTGGAGTAATTTGTCCAGTTTTGGACGCTCCAGTACAAGAAAGAGATGGAGCTACAGGAGAGGGTCCAGCCAAAGACTGGACTAAGCTGATGAAGGGACCAGAGAATCTCCCATAGGAGGAAAAGTGGAAAAAGCTCACACTGTTTAGCCTGGTGAAGGGAAAGCTCAGGGCAGATCTCATCAAGCTGTACAGATATCTGATGGGAGGGTACAAAGATGGGTTATTGCCAGTGGCACCCAGGGACAGGACCAATGAGGGGGAGGATATGGGAGGGAGGTTCCGCCTCAGCATCAGGAAAGACTTGTTTGCTGTGAGGGTGACCAAGCACTGGCACAGGCTGCCTAGAGAGCTGGTGGAGCCTACATTCTTGGAGGTCTTCAAAAGCGCCAGCTGGACATTGTCCTGGCAATGTGCTCTATGTGAGCCTGCCTGAGCAAGCATGTTGGCCCAGATGACCTCCACAGATCCCTTCCAACCTCAACCACTCTGGCCAGCTTTCCCTCTGGCAACAAGGTGCCTGCCCTTCTCCCCTGAAAGTCCCCACAGGAGACAAGTTGGGGGTGCTCTGTTGGCACCAAAGAGCTCACCAGGGCTCCCCTTCTGTACTGTGGGGTTGCCCATTGCTGGGCCTTTTGTGCTTGGGGCACCAGCCTCTTGTCACACAACTGGACAGGCTTGAGATTAAAACCTGCCCACCAGGTCACAAGAAGGTGGCAAACGTCCAGCAAAGAAGGCTTTCCCCTTTGGGGAGTGTGCCTTCCTGGCTGGGTGGCCGTCAGGGGCAGCCCCTGACACCCCTCTAATGTTGCTGGGAAACAGCTGTGACAGCCTCTGACCTTGCTGCTTTTCAGCAGCCGTAGCCTCTGTGCCCCCACATTTTGTCCAGAGCTGCTGCGGGTACACATGCAAGGTATGCAGGCTCTATCAGAACCTACAGCTTGCTGTTTCAGCATTGGCATAGGGGAGAAAAGCAGGTCTGGACACCGTGCAAAGGCAGCCCCTTCCAGCACTCCTCTTCCCTCTGCCTGGCTGTGCGATGCTGCAGGTCCCATCAGCACCTGTCCCAGGTCCATGGGCGTAAGGAGTGTGCTAGGGACATTGGCAGCCGTGATGACTTAGGGTGAGTTCCTCCACCTTCTCTAACAACCTACTGCAGGTACTCTGTGCTAATCTGGTGATGCCTGGGGGAGAGCATGTAGGCTATTCACCCAGGTCCCCTGACAGCTCTCCAGAGCCTGCCCCAGGCATCTTGCCCATCCTGGTTTGAGCACTGGGGACGTTCGGAGGAGATTGCTGCTTCCCCTCCAGCTCCCCATCCCTCCCTCCCTCCCTCACTGCAGCCAACTTCCAACAGGGTGCAGAGATAGGGGCACATTCCAGCCTGGCTTAAACCTCCCTGCTCTCCCTCAAGGCTGCAGCTGCAGCTTTCTAGCCTGCAAAGAAAGCCTTTGGGAAGCCCTTGCATTCTGCCTCCCACAGCCTTCTGGGGCCTTCTTGGCCAGTTCTGTCCTAGCGCCACACAAGCTCCAGCACTTTGCATGTCTCTCTTGGCAGGACATAGTGTCGTGCACCGAGGAAGCCATGGGGGAGAGAAGCTCTGCTGCAAGGGACGGCGGCACCAGCCAGCCGCCTCAGGCAGGGCCAGTGGAGGCAGCAGCAGACTCCCAGTACCCCATCTGCCTGGGACACATCAAGAAGGCAGCCTATGTGGCCTATTGCATGCACTGCTTCTGCTTTGCCTGCATCTGGTGGTGGGCCAGGAGGAGGCACATCTGCCCACTCTGCAGGCAGCCTTTGGAGCAGCTGCTGCACTCTGTGCGAGGGGATGACCACTATGAAGAGTACGTGTTTGGCTTGACCACCCGCCTGCACAGGACGATGGCCACGGAGAGGACCCGCAGACAGTCCCCGCAGCAGTGCTACAACCTGAGTAGGCGGCCACCGGTGACCAACTGTTGGCTGGCAGAAGGGAGCCTGCGGGGACCAACTGTGCACAGAGGTGGGCTGCAACTCTGGGGTCCTCCAATGCCACCTCCCCAACACCACCTCCCAGCAGTCTCCTACGCCCAGCACTTCTCAGAAGCCAAGACTGCTGAGTGCAGGCAAGCACCTGGCTTGCTGTGCTCCTGCTCAAGACCACTTCTCGGGAGCCAACACTGCCAAGGTCATCTCGGGAGCCATTACCTTTGAGTCCCTCTCAAGATCCAACAGTGCCAAGCTCAGGCAAGTGCCTGGCTGGCCCTGCTGCTCCAGACCTGCACAATGGCACAGTCTAGCTGTGGGCCCTCAGCATCCCCCTCTTCTGCCTCTAGTAAACACTGTGATGCTTCTCAGGGTATGTGCGTTTCATGATCAAAGAGCAATGCCCCACATGGAATGCTCTGCAACAATGTCTCAGCCTGGGGAAAGCCAAAGGGGAGGTTTTCACAGAGTGCACCATGATTTCATTTCACCTAAGTGCTGCAGCAGGCGACATGTACCCTCATTCCCTCCCATCCTCCCACTCCTGACCACCAGCGCAGGGCTGCCCAAGAATCTTTAGCAGTGACCCCTGGGAATCTGTTTTTGAGGCCTTAGGGGTTCGTGAGTGCTGGTCAGTCTTGAAGAACCACCATTCAAAAGCATAGGAGCTGGCCATCCCATTATGTCACAAGTCAAGCAAGTGGAGCAGAAGACCAGCTTGGCTCAACAGGGAACTCTCCTCTTGGAACTCAGGAGGAAAAAGAGATTTGATGATCTGTAGAAGCAAGGTCAGGCTTCACAGTAAGATTACAGAGATGTGGTTCACACATGCAGGGAGAAGACATGAAAGGTTAAAGCTCAACTAGAGTTGAAACTGCACATTGTTGTGCCAGACAACAAGAAAGGATTTTTTCAGTATGCTGATAGCAAGAGGAGGTCCAAGGAACACATTGGACTCATCCTTGATCAGGATGGTCCCCTGGCAAATAGGGATGCAGAAGAAGTGGAGGCATTCAGTGTTTTTTTCTGCCTCAGTCTTTAGTACTAATGATAGACCTTGGGCTGTCCGGTCCTCTCAGTTGGAGTACCATGACTGCAAGAACAGTGACTTTCTATTTGTGGACACGAATGTGGACACAGCTGAGTGTTCATAAATCCATGGAGGTTGGTGGGATTCATCCCAGAGTACTGAAGAAGCTAGTGAATGTTATGTTAGAACCCCTATCTATCACCTTCCAAAGGTCTTGGGAGTCTGCAGAGACCCCCCACTGACTGGAAGCTAGCCAGCGTCATTCCAATTTACAAGAAGGGCATGAGGAAATAGAAGAGAATAGAAATATGAAAATAGAAATAGAATAGGAACAGAAACAGAATAGAAACAGAATGGAATGGAACAGAATGGCATAGACTAGACTAAGAATAGACTAGACTAGACTCGAATCGAATAGAATAGCATAGAATTGAATAGAATAAGAACAGAATAGAACAGAATAGAAAAGTAGTTCATTTGGAAGGGACTTATGATTGTCTAGTCCAACTGCCTGATCACTTCAGGGCTGACCGAAAGTTAAAGCCTGTTATGAAGGGTGTTGTCCAAATGCCTCTTTTTTAGTCACTGACAGGCACTGGTGTCCTTTCCAAAGGCCCCTGCACAGTGTTTCTGGGGGCGACCCGTCTCAGCTCTGCAGAAAAGCAACTGGGGGAATGGTGGACAGTGAGCTGAACATCAGCCAGCACTGTGCCCTTGTGGCAAAGGTGGCCAGTGGTGTGCTGGCCTGCAGGAGGAGGAGTCTTGCCAGAGCCGCAGTGTCTGTCGCAGTTGTTGGAGTGGCCGCAGTGCATGTTATGCGGGTTGGTCTCTGGATGATATTCTTAAACAGCCATTTAACCCTAAAACAAGATCTAAACCGTATTCAGGAGACATAGCAGTAGGAGGATGCTGGTTGGAATATCCCAAGGATATTCAAAATTCTCAGAAGGTGTAGTAACTTGCATGGAGGAGAAAGGGAGGGTAAAGGAGTAGGGGAAAACGTCCCCCTCTGTCTCCCCAGTAAATTGTTTCTCCAAGGAGAAGAGGTAAAAAGTGTAATTGTGAATAGTTTCCAAGAAATGGCTCCCGAAGCTTCCAAAGTGTGGGAGTTTCAGGAATGACGGCAGTGCTGAGTACAAAATACAGAATTGGTCTCATCACCACTAATTTTATCATACTATAAGTCAGTATTACACAGTACAGCAAAGCAATAACCTTAATCCATCTCCTAGAAGTAATAAACAGCACATAAATACTGACAAACAGTATATATGGTAAGTAAGGTGTTACATAGCACAGCTCTAAGAAGAAATGCAAAAGCTCTGAGAGCAAGTAAATCAACATTGTGACTGGCAATTAATAAGCTAATATAACAAATGCAATGCTTATAACAAATTTGTTTTAATACACTCTGGTCAGATCTGTCCTTATCTCAACCCTTTGGGCCCCACATTGGGTGCCAAAAAGGACTGTTGTGGTTTAACGCCAACTGGCAACTAAGCACCACACAGCCGCTCGCTCACCCTCCCCTGCCCTGGTGGGATGGGGGAGAGAACCAGGAAAAAAAAAAAAACAAACCCCATGGGTTGAGATAAAGGAAGTTTAATAGGATAGCAGGGAAAGAGAAAAAAAAAAAAAATGATAAAAGAATATACAAAACAAGTGATGCACAATGCAATTGCTCACCCCCCACTGCCCGATGCCCAGCCAGTCCCCGAGCAGCGATCACTGCCACCTGGACAACTCCCCAAGTTTCTATACTGAGCGTGACATCATATGGTGTGGAATCGCCCTTTGGACAGTTTGGGTCAGCTGTCCTGCCCATGCTCCCTCCCAGCTTCTTGTGCACCTGGCAGAGCATGGGAAGCTAAAAAGTCCTTGACTGGTGTAAACACTACTTGGCAACAACTAAGAACATCAGTGTGTTATCAACATTATTCTCATACTAAATCCAAAACACAGCACTATAGCAGCTACTAGGAAGAAAATGAACTCTGAATTAAGCTGAAACCAGGACAACCACACACTTCCGCAAGACCCTGAGCACCGTTCCCCTGGAATGTTTGGGCACGCCCAAGTGCTCCTGCCCTGCGTCCTGCAAGGACTCCCGCAGTGCTGGGGGCATCGACTCCTTTCAGCCTGCAAAGGCCCCTACACAGTGTTTCTGGGGACGACCTGTCTCAGCTCTGCAGAAAAGCACCTGGGGGGAATGGTAGAGAGTGGGCTGAACATCAGCACCGTGCCCTTGTGGCAAAGGTGGCCAGTGGTGTGCTCGCCTGCAGGAGGAGGAGTCTTGCCAGAGCCTTGCAAGCACACCTGAACTGAATCTGGTGAGGGACGCCAAAGGCAATGAGAAGAGCTTCCCTAAATCCCTAAGCGGCAAAGAGAACACTAGAGAAAACATGGGCCCACTGCTGAATGAGGCAGGAGACCTGGTGATGCAGCACATGGAACGATCTGTGGTACCGAATGCTGCCTTTGTCTTGGTCTTTACGACCAAGACTGGCTGTGAGAAATCCCAGGTCCCAGAGATGAGGGGGAAAGTCTGGAGCAAGGAAGCTGCAACCTTGGTGGAAGTGAATTGGCTCAGAGACTACCTGAACAAACCAGACATACATAAGAACATGGTCCCAGAGGGGAGGCACCTGCAAGTGCTGATGGAGATGGCTGGTGTCATTGCAAAGCTACTTTCAATAATCTTTAAACAATCATGGCAACTGGGAGAGGTGCCGAAGGTGCACCAGCTGGTGCAATCCACAATGTCAATACAGTCTGGGTGATGAATTGATTGAGAGCAGCCCCAATGAAAAATTGGACTTGAGCTAGCAATGTGTGCCCAGAAAACCAATAACACGCTGGACAGTGTAAAAAGAAGCATGGCCACGAGATTGAGGGACTGATTGTGCCCCTCCACCCACACTCACTTAGCCCCACCTGCAGTCCTGCATCCAGTTCTGGGTCTCCAGAACAAGAAAGAAATGGACCTGTTAGAGCAGGTACAGAGGAGGGCCAAAAAATGATGAGATGGCTGGAACACCTCTTCAGTGAAGAAAGGCTAAGAGAGTTGAGGTTGTGCAGCCTGGAGAAGAGGAGGCTCTGCGGCGACCTTATTGTAGCCTTTCAATACATGTACAGGGGGTTTATAAGAAAGATGGAGAGAGACTTATTAGCAGTGTTTGTAGTGATAGCACAAGGGGCAATGGTTTTAAACTGAAAGAGGGTAGTTTTAGATTAATATAAGGAAGAAATCTTTTACAGTAAGGGTGGTGAGACACTGGAACAGGTTGCCCAGAGAAGTTGTGGATGCCTCATCACTGGAAGTGCTCAGGGTCAGGTTGGATGGGGTGTTGAGAAACCTAATGTAGTGAAAGATGTCCAGGCAAGGGGATTGGACTAGATGATCTTTAAATGCCCTTTCCAACCCAAACCATTCTGTGACTCAGATTCTGACTGGAGGAAAGCAAACACCTCTCCTATCTTCTAAAAGAGCAAAAAGGAGGATCTACGGAACTACGGGCTGGTCAGCCACTCCTGGATCCCTAAGAAGGTGCTTGAACAACTAATGCAGGAAACCATTTACAGGCACATGAAGGACAAGAGAGGGATCAGGAGTAGTCAGTGTGGATTCACCAAGGGGAAGTCATGTTTGACAAACCTGATAACTTTATACCATGAAATGACTGACTTGGGAAGTGAGGGGAAAGAAGTGGATATGGTCTACCTTGACTTCATTACGGCTTTTGACATTGTTTCCCATAAGGTCCTCATAGAGGAGATTATGAAGTATGGGCTGGATGAGCAGAAGTGAGGTAGACTGAAAACTGGCTGCATGGCAGAGCTCAGAGAATGGTGATCCATGGCATAAAGCCTAGATGGAGACTGCTAACTACTGGACACCAGGATGTCCTGGGAGCTGTCCATCCAGAAAGCAGCTTTGCAAAAAAGGACTCAGGACCTGGTGGGCAGCAAGTTGAACATAGACAAGCACTATGCCCTTGTGGCAAAGGCAGCCAGCGGTGTCTGCATTAGGGTAAGTGTTGCCAGTAGGTCAAGGGAGGTGGCTCTTCCCCTCTTCAGCACTGGCAGGGCCACTGCTGGAGTACTCTGCCCAGTTCTGGGCTCTCCAGTACAAGCGAGAGATGGAGCTACTGGAGAGAGTCCACTGAAGGGCAAAAAAGATGATGATGGGACTGAAGAGACTCTCCTATGAGGAAAAGTTGAGTGAGCTGGGACTGTTTGGCCTGGAGAAGAGAAGGCTTGGGGAGGATCTCATCAGTGTGTATACCTGAAAGGAGGGTGTAAAGGTGTATCTGAAGGGACGGTGTAACGAAAACACACACAGGCTCTTTTCACTGGTGACAGAACCAGATGCAGCAGGTACAAATGGAAACACAGAAGATTCTGTAAGAACATCGGGATAAACTCTTTTGCTGTGAAGGTGACTGAGCACTTGAACAGGTTGCCCAGGAAGGTGGCAGAATCTCCATCCTTGTAGATCTTCAAAGCCATCTTGACATGGCGCTGGGCAACCAGCTCTAGGTGACCCTGTTTTAGCAGGGTGGTTGGACCAGATAACCTCAAGAGATGTCTCCCAATCTTAACCATTCTGGGATTCTGTGTTCAAGTTGTTTTTCTGTACCATCTGCCTGTGGAACAAAAGTCACTTACAGAGCACACTAATAATCTGAGGGGTAATTCTTCTTCAAGTTCTTCTTGAGTACATCTTTCCTCAAGTTTCACTGGCTTGTTCCTTTTCACTAGGCTGAGCTTCCCACATTACAGTCTTTATCTCCCAGGAAAAAAAAAAACTTTCTCTGACAGTTAGAAGTTACCAGTCCTCTCAATAGCCCACCATGACAGTGACTGTCATGCTCTTATTTCTTACTTTGGATTATTTTCCAAATATACTGAAAGTTCTTCTGTTACAAGCTTTAGCATACAAAGTTTCAAGACAACTGCTGGCAAAAAGACATGATAGGTTTTCAAAGTCTGTTATGATAGTGTTTCCTTCACATGTAACAGAAAATTAGCTTCATCTTCAGCTAGGAAGCAGATACCATTGTTCTTGGCAGACAATGGGAGAGCGGTAGACACTGTCTACCTTGACATATGGAAGGCTTTTGACACTGTCCCATGTAAGATCCTCAGAGAAAAGCTGATGAAGTATGGGCTGCATAAGCAGACAGTGAAGTGGAGTGAGAACAGGCTGAATAGCCAGGCTTCTTACAATAGACCTTGGTACATGTCTTAAATGCCTTTACATTGTTTGCCATCAATATGGTGGTGGTTTTGTCCTACGCATTTAAGCAATCCAGCTAAGAATGGAAGTAAGAAAAGAGGCAGCTCAAATACACTCAATTCCCAGAAAGGAGAACTGCTAATTATACACATTTTTTTAAAGGATTTTTAGGAAGCATACTTATTTAAATACTCGCTGTATTTTTTATTCTAAAATTGTCTATTGAAAATGCTAGATTCTTACTGCAATTTCAACAAATGTAAAAAATGTCACATCAATAGCAATGTGCAGGAAACCAAAATCAAGTGAGAAGCAGTATATTTCAGTTTAGCCACTACTAAATACATCACTTACCTCTACTGATTAGAAGCAAATATAAACCAGGCACTTTATAGATACAATTAGTTTTTACCATATTTAATGTTATATGCTGATGATACCATCTTTCTTTGCTCTTTAGTTATTAAAAGACTAAGGAATCCCGATTAAAAAATTAGACAAATCAACTTGATTTCATTCAGTATACTGAACATTTTCATTTCGAACACTCTATTCATTGGAAAGAAAAAGCTGGAAAGAAAAGTGTACAAAGATACATATTGTGGATATTGTCTGGATGCTAAAGCTACACAATACTTTAGAAATCCATTTGTGAATTGCATATAGGGATTGATGCTGGTTTGCTGTGTATAAAAGGTCAATACAGTCACCTGGCTACTGTCATGCCACTTGCCCAGTGGCATGCATTACCAGAAAATACTAATAAGCTATTAGGGGTTTTGCCCACCCCCTCCTCGCTTGGAATATAACTTTATCAAGCTCTTCACCACCAAGTTTCAGCATGGAAATTGTCAATGTCTACCTCAGGATAAATACTGGTTTCTACTGAAGAAAGGAGAGGCCAGACAAGGTTGGTCATGCCAACTAAAGAAAACACATTTGATCATATCAAAATTCTTGAGAACTGTTCTGGCAAAGTTGCAAGCAGAAAGCAGATCATAGAATCATGGAGTTACTAACGTTGGAAAAGACCTCTGAGATCATCTAGTCCAACCGTCAACCCAACACCACCATGTTTACTAAACCATGTCTTGAAGTGCCAGATCTACACAGTTTTTGAACACCTCCAGGGATGGTGACTCCACCACCTCCCTGGGCAGCCTGTTCCAATGCCAGATACTTGAAATCTGGCAGAAACTGAGTGAAAGGGATGTTGCTTTCTGCTATCCTTTCAGAAAAATTGTGCAAAACAGTCCTCTTAAAAGACAAAACATTTTATGTAACATTTAAAGGACTGCAGTTGCAAAGACCAACATTCCAAAAGCTCAGAAATACCAGTAGGTAGGTTCCTAATGCAGCCTTAGTTTGTATCCCGTATATTCATAGAATACAGTCTTGGGTATACAGGTCTGCAAAAGGGACGACAATTCCATGAAGGCACAAAATGTACTGAAATTTTAAATGAAAAACTATTCACTAGCCCTTTTTTCTCCACAGGCCTTACTGTGTATCACTTAAATTGTGCTCTGAAGTAACAATGATTAGTTTTTCATATGCTTTTCCGCAGTGATCATAGCTTCAGTGAACACATCTCACAAACATTAATACCCTTCTCACTCTCACAACCTGTCTTTTCCACTTTAACAAATGAAGGAATAGAAACAGATTAATATCCTAAGTATGCACTAGCTCTGTGTTTCTAGTTTGAGAGATGTAGTCTTAATTTACGAGTAATTAAATAAATAAATCACTGCGCTAATGCTAAAGCACTATTAAATTCAGCAGCTGCAACTCATGTACAGGAGTTTGGGTGATTTTGCATTTCAGTCATTTTAGCCTTTGATAAAGAAAATGTGTATTAGCTACAGCAAAGTTAAAGGAGAGACTGGCCTTTTCACATGAAGAAAATCCCATTTTTGCCTAACAAAATAAATAAATGACTGGATATCTGTAAAGGCGGAACCTGTAATGGCAGAATGCTAAGTCTTTGGCCTTAGTTGACATCAGTGAGATTCCTCAAAGATATGAAGAGCCTTGAAAGCTTAAAATCATAGGCTTTTCTACTTAAAAATACCCACATTTGCTCATTTCACATTCTTCAGTATTCCTCTACTTCCAAAAGGTCAGATAATTACAAGCTATTCCCAGGCTTCGATGCATACAATACAAAGACAGTAGTGCTTTTAGGAAAAATAAGGTGAAAAACTTAGATGTACACAGATGAATATTTCAAATCAATTACAAGTCCACAGAGAAGAAAATATACCCTTACAGTTGCTGTGGTTTAACCCGGCAGGCAGCTAAACACTGCACAGCCACTTGCTCACTCTCCCCCTCCCCAGTGGGATGGGAGAGAGAATTGTAAGGCAAAAAAAGTAAAATTTGTGGGTTGAGATAAAGACAGTTCTAGGACACAAAAAGGAAACAAATATTATTATTATTATTGTTGTTGTTATAGTATACAAAACAAGAGATGCACAACGCAATTGCTCACCACCCAATACCCAGCCTGCCCCCAAGCCACAATCACTCCCTCCCCTGGTCAACTCCCCCAGTTTATATACTGAGCTTGACATCAGGTGGTATGGAATAGCTCTGATGGCTAATTGGGATCAGCTGTCCTGCCTGCATTCCCTCCCAGATTCTTGTGCACCTGACAGAGCATGGGAAGCTGAAAAGTATAAACAACTGAAACCAGGACAAACCAGGACAGCAGTACATGCGTACAATTTGCTAGGAATTATGCTAGCAGTAAAATACATCTATATCAGAGCACTAATTCTTATAGCAACCAGTTACATCAAGATACTGGGGTTTTCTTTTTCAATTTATGCATAGGCCTACCTTAAAAAAACCTAAAAAATAATATAAAATGAAAGACAACTATTTATTGCAATGAAATTAATTTCAGTGAATTCCTAGTTAAGATTTTGTCCTTTTTCTCAGTCAGGGAGCAATTTTTTTCAAGGTTTTACAAAGACCTAAACATTAAATTTAGAAACTATTAGAAAATTCTGATTTCACAAGTATACTAAATAATCTGGAACTGGAAGACCTCATAGAAAACCTAGCTTTTAATTTTTAGTTTTCTTCACTTCTTCAAATGTAACACAGCAGCTGTATTTGATTCAAATAATTAAAAAACTGAAATAGTCTAAATTCTTAAGAACTGAAACCAAGCTTCTGTCCAGAATTTTTGTATTGCTCAGCTACTGTAAAAAGCTCAAAAACTACAGGCACACACTCTTCCACAGAATATATAGTACACATTAACTCATTCAAGGGCCACTTTGCTGCTTCTCTCCTCTACTTTCCCAAGGGAGGTGAAACCTGACATGTCTCTGTCCACAGTGATGGAGCAATCACTCATTTCTTGCCATTGGCACACAAATTTGTCCCTGTTAGTTTTGGAACAGCTCCAAGGTAAGAGTTCAGCCCTGCAGGCTTCAAATAATTTACAGTCAATGTTGTTATACACCACACTTTACATTACATATGCATATATTTATATACTCATACTAGTATCCGTAAACTATAAAATAGATAACATTATGTTCTATAGTGCATGACATAGGATGGTATCGTATGATACAATACATAAAATATGAAAAATACAAAATATTGTACAATATGTTCTCTATATATACACTTTCCTTATGCAAAAGTAAAGAAAGGTAAAATGACATGCCCTTGATCTAAATTTTAAGGCACCCAATCTAGCAAAGGCTGCTTTTAATTAAAGTTGGGTTGATAATTATTACAGTCCTCATACTGTTGCTCAAGCTTATATGTATGGTACAGCCTATGACAGTACAATCAAATGCTGAAGGACATGCTGACAACACTCTCTGAATTCTACACTTCAGTGATGTTACTTGAGAAAACAGAAAATACAAGAACTGGCAGGATAGGGGAAAAGCCAAATTCACAACAACTAAGAATGAACTCTCTGTTCAACTGACACATCCTTCAGAATTCAGTATTTTTACAAAAATAGGTAACTGTCACTAGTAGCTCAAGCAAATCTATAACTCCTCTTGTTTTGGCCACAAATAAGCAATTTGAGCAGAGAGCTAGTTACCTGCTTGTTGGAAATCTTGTAGAGCTTTCTGCCTTATCACATCACCAGCAACAAATTTAGCTACTCTTCTAAGTAGTTTTTCCATCAAAAAGGGCTAAGTTTCATGCAGCCATCACCTTTTCTGTTCTGTTCATAATATCTGACTAGCATCCTAGATCTTAGCAGATGAGGCCTTTATTTGCTTATCTATCTTCAGAGGATCTTACTTTTATGGCAATACAGTGCAGCATTTTATTTGCTCCTTGCAGAAGCTTTTCTGGTTTACCTCACAGGATCACATAATCCCATCTCTGACACCTGCAGCCTGGTCAGTCAGTAATTTAGACATCTATGTATATTGGATGACAAGGTGCCAGGGCAACAGTACTATGAAGATTTTACATCATGCCATAGGTACCCACATATATTTTTTCCTTAACTTTGCCAGAGTTGAATTCTTGATTCTTTTTAGTAACACTCATTACTAAAGAAATAAGAATAAAATGGTTCTTTAGCATTTTCAGTGAAGAAGAGCAGCCATAAACATGTGTTTACCTTCCATTATCTTTCCACAGAACAAAGCTTGTGCCCCAAAAAGGTATACTGCAAAAAAGAATAAGGTCTCAAGTGCCAAACAGCCCTGTTCAACATGAGAACACTCTGAAATGCTGCACGTTTGTAACAGTGACATGCTCCCCTTCAAATGCTTCTGTAGCATGTCCACGGAAAAACTGGTTTTGCTCTCTCTGGAGATTACACTGACCACTGTGAAAGGTTGCTAAAAAGAGCATCCTCACATACCTTTTATGAACCTGTTTTCATGGCAAGTCTGCAGACACAGGATCATCTTACTGGCTCCCAAAAGCTATTCAATAAAACAAGCACTTAAACATCGAAACAATTTAAAAGCAATTTGAACAAAAATATTTGCATTAAAACTAATACACTGAACAAAACAAAATTCCCTAGATCTGTTATATTAGAAGAAACAAAAATAATAATTCTGGCTTAACGGGAGAAATCATGACTCTCACTATCTCTGCTCTCAAACAGTAAATCAATGTATTACAGACTAAATTACATCTCCTGAAAGATACAAAAGGTATCAAATCTAATTATGTAAATAATACTTTCCCATAAGAAGCACCATCATTCACATCATACTTTCCCTATGATATAAAAGCATACACATATATATTTTTTCACACAGTGTATTACAGAAAGACAGAACTACAAATCAAGCAACTACCTATTTCATTTTGAAGTAAATTAAACTTTCAAAGTCCATTTGAAGTATATTCAATGTCGAAAGTCCATATAAGCTTATATGAAAAAGAAGAAATATATTAATGAATTTGGCTGAAAAGGTTGAACAAAATTTTTCACAATTTTATGCTTCACTAAAAACCTTTTCTGGTCTTCTCATTCAATATTACTTGTTATCTAGCTGCCATCTCTTTTCCCATCAACTTCTCTCTCCTTAAACACACCTTCAAAGCTGCAAATCTTTTTTTCTTCCCCTCCACACCTAGAGCTCAACTTATTTCGGCAGCCTGGCTTTCTTCTTCTCTTTGTTCACAGGGTTGATAACTGTCTCTTGACAGCACAGGATAACTTCTTACAGAAATAAAATATGTGTCATTGAGTGGTAATTAAGGTAGATGGGTGCCTGGAGCAGTACNAGAAGAGGAGGCTGAGGGGAGACCGTATCGCTCTTTACAACTTCCTGAAAGCAGGGTGTAGTGAGGAGGGTTTTGGTCTCTTCACTCACATAACCAGCGACAGGACAAGGGGTAATGGCCTCAAGCTGCACCAGGGGAGGTTTAGACTGGATAGTAGGAAACATTTATTTACTGAAAGAGTGGTGAGGCATTGGAATAGGCTGCCCAGGGAGGTGGTGGAGTCACCATCCTTGGAGGTGTTCAAAAAACATGCAGATGTGGCACTCCAGGACATGGTCTAGTAGGCATGGTGGTGGGTTGACGGTTGGACTAGATGATCTCAGATGGTCATTTCCAACCTTAATAATTCTGTGATTCTATGATTCTATGATTCCAGTGCCATAGAACTGCTATTGCTGACAGTGACATACTTCTGTGAGAGAACAGAGCCCAACAACACCGCTGCATGAAAATGCACATTATTCCCATTCTAAGTAAGTATATGAACAGATTGAGTGGTATCACAGGAAACAGGTAACAATATGGGTGCTTGGATGGCGAAAGAGATTGAGTACTATAAAATAATAATTAAGGTAACGGCAATAAAAAAGTTAGCATGTCTTCAGAAAGTTGATGTTTATCCTGAAAAAGACATTCTTTATTTCCCATGTTTTAGGATTTTGACTCAAAAGAGAGTGAAGTAATGTTACCAAATGTTTTTCCCTTCCAAGTGCAACACATTTGGAATAAATATTGGAAACTTAGATGATTAGCAGAGAAATATACTACAGAAAAATTCATTTTATGTTCAATGAAGACCATAAAGGAAAGACTGAAACTTCTATTCAGTCATGTTTAATGGTATATTGTTTATCCAGTAATGAACGAGGCTCCAAGAGGTAATTGTTACAGAGTCTAAGCAGAAAATACTGTTGGGCTGTGCTGATGGTACATATTTAAAAGGATTAAATTCCAGGCAGTCAGTAAAAAGGCACTGAAGAAGACACTGATATCCTGCCATTTTAAATGTCACCTTCTGGAAGCAACCACAGAATTGATGGATTAGAGCATTGGTTTCAGATGCAGAAGCTCCAATCCATGATACGCATTTTTTAGAGAAATAGATTAGAATGTCAGTTCTTAACACTAAGGCTTCTCTGCTGTCTTCTGTTTCCAAAAGTATTACATTGAACCGCAGTTTAGAGAGTAACAGATGAGCACACCGAGGAAACAAAACCAAAACTTTAATATTTGCTCAAGGAAAAAGAAACATACAAAGTGCTCCTAAAACATGCCTCACTCTGGCCAATCTTGATAGAACAGAAAACGCTTGCAAGATGTGATACCCCCTGTCCAATGTAATCCTACTGAGAACAAACTTAGCAAGATTTAGAGGCTACCAGAATCAGAAGCTTCTGGAGGACAAAAGGACTTGAGTGATGATGACTTCCACTCTTAAAGCTGAACTTAAAAAACCTATCCAAACCTTATGCCTGTATTCTGAACAATAAAATTATACCTCAAGAATAAAAATACCCAGATTAAAAGTTCTTGCTACCTGCAGGAAGTTAATAAAGTCTAATCTTGCCCTGGATCTAACACAGTTTTGGAGACAAATCATCATTACGCATTTCTCTGCAACTGTGTGCCCTGCAGCAAAACAAAGATTTGGGGAGATCCCTTGTCAGTGACTTGTCCATATGAATTACCAGGACTGTTTTTAGATCAGTTGTGAACACAATGAGTTTCATGCCTTCTTTACAGGTGGACCAGTCTCATTACAGAGTTAACTGCTTGTAAACTGTAGTTTACTACACCTTTCACTACTGCTGGCAACAAAGGGGAAAGAAGAAAGAATCTCAATTCCTTCTCTGCCCTGTCCTGAAACTGGCTGTGAAAGAAGGTGACAGGAGTTAAATACTAAACATCATGGAAATAAAGAATAAAAAATAGTTAACCTATTTCTTCTCAAGGGCTCAGGTTCTTACCCTATTTTACTATAAATCTACTTTTATACTGTGCATAACAAGCTTTCTGTTGCTTAGAGCTCCACAGTTACAGTACGCTGCATGCTAGCCTCCAATAACTTACTGAAACCCAAGTGATGCAGGCTACCTTACTGCACACAAACTCCATGCTGCCATGCCTTCTGCACCTGTTATCTAAGCTACTTCATGCAGCTCTTTATTCCCCTGAAGAAAAAATGATATACTGATGTATTTGAATAGAACAGGAATGTCATTACCGTAATTTTGCAATATTGTTATACTGCTCTGCAAGAAATGTAGTTTTGCACTCATCTAAATCCTCAGATGCTCAAAAAATAGCAATTGTACAATTGTGTCAGAAGGGAATTCTACCTATTAAATAAGAGCATTACTTAGTTATATTTAATGATGTTTTAATATATTTTTCTGTTAAATCTTTTCCTTACTGATGAATTACCCAAACAGGAATTAAGCCATTAATATTCAAGAAACTATATTTCAAAATTATGAAACATCATTAAAATTAAATTATTTTCTGAATGGCTAAAATAACCAGATTCTTTAGCCTAACTAGGGAGCATTCAAAGGAAATTAAAAAAAAAGGAAAGAAAAAAAAAAAAACCAGGGAAATAACATGTAGTAGTTACTGTACGACTACTAATGAAAATGTATATCTTTATTCATTTGGTAAAACAATAGAGACAGCAGGTTCCCTTGACATAATTTAAAGAGGGATAACTCTGAAGATACAAGGACTGCACATAACAATCACAGGGGAATCTGTGAAAGACCATTAAAGGGAAAGGAGAATACCATTCTTGCAGCAGATGATGCTCATATCCCAGATGAATGAGAGCAGCTCAGATGTGTTTAAGATTCCTGAAAATAAAACTGACGGAGTCTGCAAAAACCAAGTGTCTGTACTAAATACATATAATACAGTCGCAAAAGAAACTTCATGTATGCATCAAATGGAATAAATGTGAAGACTATTCAGGTAACATCCTCCCACACTCCCAGTCCCAAAAGACGTCTGACCAGATTTTAGAGAGTCAAGTTAGGCACTCCAGGTGCTGGAACGATCACTGGGACAAAAGAGGAGGGTAAGGCAGGCAAAAGAGAGAAGCTTAAAAAGGAATGGGGAAAAAAAAAATCTATCTCTTGTTGCTCTTTAAGAAAAGACTACTCACCTATGTAATTATTTAATCTATCAGACAACTTAAAATGGAAACCCAGTGACCAACTGTTAACATTAAGATGCTGGAAAGGTCTAGTTCCTTTCAAGAACCTGCAATAGCTACTTAATAAAAATAAATACATGAACACCCAGGGAATATTCACTTGTTCCCCACTTTAAGTACAACACATAGTTTAAAATTTAAAGGCTCATGAGCATAAAGGCAACTGTTTGATTTCTACACATAGGACAAGAACAGAAGAAGTTAAGACAAAGTTAGTGTACTGACTGAAAGATATATTGCATTCTCCTGAACTCAGGTGACCAGTGTTACACCATAAGATACCCACCATAGCTATGCACAGGCCAGAAGGGAGCTGTAGTTCCTTGTTTAGAGAGTCTGTTTAGTTCCCTGTAGCTATGACTAAGACACAGCAGGCTGCAGAAGGCAAAGGACCTATTTTAACCTGACTCCCTCAGGAAAGACCATGCAAGAGAGAAAGGTATGAAGGGTCAGCAGGCTGAAAAAATGGGGAGCAAAACATCAGAGAGTTAAGTCCAGGAGGTGTAGGCAACAACCTGTTTACTCATGTTGCCTTCCAGACAGCAAAGTCAAGCATAACACAGGAGTCCACCTCTTCAGAACCTGATTTCAAGCACTGCCGAGGGACCTTGCAGAACACTAACCTTCTTGTTACCTTCCAAACACGCAGACTATTGTGTCTAGTGAGCTGCCGCTGCCAAGGCTCCTTTGCAGCACAGTCATTAGTCACTCCAAATTCCCTTCCAAATAACTGAGAATAGTGCATAAAAAAAATACTTCCCCATAATCCAATCAAACCCCATCCCAAAGGAGATAACAAGCGTTCTTTAGCATGACACAACATTGAAAAGGGAAGTAAATAAATATATAGTGAAGAACATGGACATGTCACCAGCCTTTATACACTACACTTCTATACAAAAGAGAATGCAATAGAATTAATTCTTGTTAGTCGCCAGTCCTATCAACTTTCATTTTTCCTCTCAAAAGCAGAAATGCTAAACTGGCTTATATTTAGTAATAAAAAAAAATGAAATCAGCACTGCAAAGGTACTATTCATACAAATCAATTATATCATATAATTGAAACTATTACTAACATGGTTTATGCTTTTGAAAAATGCTATTTTTCACATGTATAAAAAGTGTTGTGGTCATTCATGCAACTTTTACTAAGAACATTTGCTACATATGCTACTAATGTTTGTTAAAATTCAGAACAATGCCTTGATGAATGTAATGACTGATTACAATAATAGGGAAGTTATTTCAAGCAAGGAAATGCCTAACAACAATTAACCTTTTTATCTCTATGCAAGTGTTTGTCAAAGCAAAGCAAAGACAATTTGTCTTACGCTAGATGACACCGACACACTGCTCAGAAAAATGCCATAGGCATAGCTGTAGCATAATTGTTTATACAACAGCAGCAGCAGACAAGATTATAATTGCAAAATACAGGTCAAGGGAAAGCGAACAATAAAATTTTGAAACACACCAAACAGCAATTCCTGTGATAGTCATTATTACTCTTAGTACCTAAACAAAACTTTCTATTTACCAAAGTGGGAATCAGAAAACCTGTAGTCACTTCAGGGACAGACAAGCGAAATGGCTTGACAAATTGTGAGGGAAGCTAGACACACTGGTCTTTTCTGTGGGGATTTGCTGTCAGACAAATATTCAGAGATCTTCTATTTATGCTTCTAATCCTTCATCTGAGACAGTTAACTCATATTTCTATGAACACTGCAAGCCAGCATGAGAGCTAAAATCAATTCACATCTATATTCTGATTCTATAAACTATATGAGGAGGCTCAGGGGAGACTTTATCGCTTTCTACAGCTACTCAAAAGGAGGCTGTAGCGAGGTGGGTGTTGGTCTCTTCTGCCAAGTAATAAGCCATAGGACAAGAGGAAATGGCCTCAAGTTGCACCAAGAGAGGTTTAGATTGGGTATTAGGAAAAAATTCTTCGCCGAAAGGGTTGTCAAGCACTGCAACAGGCTGCCCAGGGAAGTGGTGAATTTCCTCTATCCTTTACCCAAAGATGTCATGGGCTTTTGGAAAATAGTCTGCTTTGGACTTGTGTTTTCTGGCCAAACTCCGTGGTCTTCTCCTGGCAGAGGCCCTGTACTATTTAGGGTTATACAATGTTATCCAAAGGGTGAGAGCACAAGACATAATGTTACAAGAAATTCATTCTGCGCAAGCACAAGGCTTCAAAGAATCACACAGCAGTTCAAAATAATTGAGTAACCTTTTTTTTCCCCTCATTTAATAATAAAAAAAAATGTTAGTATTTCAGGGCAAAATCAAGAAACCTCATCCAGGAAGTAGCCATCAACATAGAAGAAACTCCTTTCATTTGATCCTCCTTTCTCCTGTGTTAGTATTTCTACACTTACACTTTAGGAACAACTAAAATCTGAAACTTTTCATTCACTTTTACTCAATAGTTGCCTTCAAGCATCATGAACCAACTTTAATGTTCTGTCTTTCAGGGTTTTTTTGCCAGTTCTTCCTGCACTTCTGATGTACACATGCCACTTTTTAACATCATACAAGCAATCAGTAGTCACACTGGTCACAAGACATAGCTGTAAGACTTCCACTTAAAAAGTCATTGCTTTAGAGCCTCCTTATCTAAAAGACTGTATCTGCTTGACAACCTAGGTATTAAGAACTTCATAAAATGCATCATGGAAGAGGTTCAAATGAGAAATGTAAAACTTCCCAACAGAACACAAGAATACCTGTGGAAGCACCGACAGGAGTAGCTGTAAATGTAGAAAACCAAAAGCATATGTTTCACAATCTTCAGGAAAGTTTCAGATTTAAAAAGAGTTTAAAATAGCTGCCATCTAGATAGCAGACAACAGACTAAACCATACTGCTAGAAGAGCAACAAGATAAAATTTTTGGAGGAAAACCAAATGTCCTGTTTTCAGCTTAA
>VZTL01046321.1:8922-23839 GCA_013400535.1 Scopus umbretta | reverse complement strand
TTCCAGTGGGGTATCAATTTCAGAATATAACCATGCCTTTTCATCTCCTTGTATATTTCTGTCAATAGCACAAAGGTCAGAATATTGTCTAAAGCTATAGAAATATCTAGTAGAAAGGCATACGGACTGCGTAATATTAAACCCCAGGTGTCTGTGATGCATTTGGCTTCTTTACCTGGAAGCAAACCCTCTCCTGGACTGTGAGAAAAAAAGAAGTGTCAATTTGATGGAATTAGCAAAGGCTTTATTCAAATTATTTACATAGCATATTCAAGACACGATGCCTCAGAAGAGGTTTCTACATCTGGGAACAAACAGTTTCCTAGAGCCTATGTGAGCAGCAGTGAAACAAATCCAAAGCTTAATGGAGAAAGAAGAAACTCACAGAGCTAAGGCACAACGGAGCAGAGATTTGTATCAAGAAAATACAGTAGCACTGTGCTGAGAAGCTCTTATAAAGTGCACTTATAAAGAAGCACTTATAAATAACTTTCCTCCAAGGAATGGCACACGTCAGTCACACTGATTCCAAGTTTATAGATTGTGTACTATTCTGTCTTTATGTACGAGATTAAAAAGTCTGAAGCTGAATAGTTACACTAAGAGTCAGGGAGGCAGATTCTCATATTATTTATTGCCTGTATTACACTAGGTGCTGGTCCCCATGGAGACGTAACAGGGCCTTGAGATAGAATTGGTAAAACACGCTTCCTCAGAGCTGTGCATGGGGCAAAGGGATCTTCTTGTGAGTAGCTTACATGCCAAGCATAAGTGACAGCAGGGGGATTTAGAGTAATATGTGTGAATTATATAGAACTATTCCGGAGGGCAGGCTTTGGCCTGTTCAGGACACTGGTTGAGAGAGTCCCTTGGAGACAGTCCTGAAGAGCAAAGGGGTCCAGGAAGGCTGGGCATTATTCAAGAAGGAAGTCTTAAAAGTGCAGGAGCAGGCAGTCCCCAGGTGCCATAAAACGAACCGGCAGGGAAGATGACGGCCTGGCTGAACAGGGAGCTTTTGGTGGGACTCAGGAAAAAAAGAAGAGTTTACCACCTTTGGAAGAAGGGGCAGGCAACTCCAGAAGAGTACAGAGATCTCATTAGGCCGAGCAGAGGGGAAATCAGAAAGGCAAAAGCCCAGCTAGAACTCAACCTGGCCACTGTTGTAAGAGATAATAAAAAAAGTTTCTACAAGTACATTAGCAGCAAAAAGGGAGCCAAGAAGGATCTCCATCCCTTATTGGATGTGGGGGGAAACATGGCCACCAGGGATGAGGAAAAGGCTGAGGTACTTAAGGCCTTCTTTGCCTCAGTCTTTAATGGTCAGAGCAGTTGTCTCCAGGGTATCCAACCCCCTGAGCTGGAAGATGGGGACAGAGAACAGGATAAACCCCCCATAATCCAGGGGGAAGCAGTTAACGACCTGCTACGCCACCTGGACACTCACAAGTCTATGGGGCCGGATGGGATCCACCCAAGAGTGCAGAGGGAGCTGGCGGAGGAGCTTGCCAAGCCACTCTCCATCATCTATCAGCAGTCCTGGTTAACAGGGGAGGTCCCAGATGACTGGAGGCTTGCCAACGTGACGCCCATCTACAAGAAGCGCTGGAGGGAGGATCCAGGGAACTACAGGCCTGTCAGCCTGACCTCAGTGCTGGGGAAGATTATGGAGCGCCTCATCTTGGGTATGCTCAACAGGCATGTTCAGGACAACCAGGGGATCAGGCCCAGCAAGCATAGGTTCATGAAAGGCAGGTCCTGCTTGACCAACCCGATCTCCTTCTATGACTGGGTGACCTGCCTAGTGGATGAGGGAAAGGCTGTGGATGTTATTTACATGGACTTCAGTAAAGCCTTTGACATTGTCTCCCACGGCATTCTCCCGGAGAATCTGGCGGCTCATGACTTAGGCAGGTGTTCTCTTTCCTGGGTAAAAAAAAGGCTGGATGGCCAAGCCCAGAGAGTGGTGGTGAACGGAGTTCGATCCAGTTGGTGGCCAGTCACAAGTGGTGTTCCCTAGGGCTCAGTATTGGGGCCAGTCTTGTTTAATATCTTTATCAGTGATCTGGATGAGGGGATTGAATGCACCCTCAGTAAGTGTGCAGATGACACCAAGCTGGGCGGGAGTGTCGATCTGCACGAGGGTAAGAAGGCTCTGCTGAGGGATCTGGACAGGCTGGATCAATGGGCAGAGGCCAACTGTATGAGGTTTAACAAGGCCAAGTGCCGGGTCCTGCACTTTGGTCACAACAACCCCATGCAACGCTACAGGCTTGGGGAAGAGTGGCTGGAAGGCTGCCCAGCAGAAAAGGACCTGGGGGTGCTGGTTGACAGCTGGCTGAATATGAGCCAGCAGTGTGCCCAGGTGGCCAAGAAGGCCAACAGCATCCTGGCTTGTATCAGGAATAGTGTGGCCAGCAGGAGTAGGGAAGTGATCGTGCCCCTATACTCAGCACTGGTGAGGCCGCACCTCAAATACTGTGTTCAGTTTTGGGCCCATCACTACAAGAAGGACATTGAAGTGCTGGAGCATGTCCAGACAAGGGCAATAAAGCTGGTGAAGGGTCTGGAGAGCAAGTCTTATGAAGAGTGACTGAGGGAACTGGGGTTGTTTAGTCTGGCTCATATTCAGCAGGCTGAATACTAGGCGGGTCAACTGGACATAGAAGATGAACAGATTGTTCAAGGAGGACCTGCCTTTCATGAACCCATGCTTGCTGGGCCTGATCCCCTGTTTGAACTGCACATGCCTGTTGAGCGCACTCAAGAATGCAAAGAGCAGAAAAGGAATGATTGCATGTTTATAGCTTATTCCAACATTTCCATTCCAACATTAAAATGTCTCCAAAACATATGAAATTTTAAAATATTTTTTTTTAAACTGTGTAAATCTGCTGAATTTGAACATATTGTATGTTAATCTTCTCTGTCTGGCCAGCAGGACTGAAATTTTTTATTTGTTAATAAAGCTGGGTAACTCAAAGAGTAGTTAATGTCTAGAATATGAGTATTAAAAAGCAGCAGGAAATAATGCTGCTTTTCACTGGGTAGAATCATTGGATTCAATGCCATTAATTTTTTTTATTGAACTACTGAGCTTTTTGACTGGAATAGGCAGTGCCACACTCCCTGTACCTAGCAATACCAAACTGGCATTACTTAAAAGCCGAGAAAACATTCTAAGTAGTCTCAGAACAGGCCACTACACTTTTTTTAATAGACACTTATATTTCATCACTCATGAGAGGCATGAAAAATCAACTTCACAAGACATATTTTTTAAAGCAACATATAATTGCTTGAAAATAGGGACTTAGACCAGAAGTGCCTCCTTCAATTATACAGCAACAATATTGCAGAATTAGAACACAATATATATTACTTTCTTGACAAATCAATAAAAAAAATAAACCAACAGCAGCAGATTGGTCCCATGCTCATGCCAAGTCCACTCCCAGAATGAATTTTATAGGCTTTATAAAACCAGAGTTTATATTATGGCATCTTAATTAGAGAAGCTAATTCCACTGTTGCTGTGTATTTATGTAAATTGTTGGTTTCTGTAGATGGGACAGCCAGGCTGGAATCACTGCTCTTACTGGTACTCACTATAGCTATGGGAAGCTGCTTTCTTGCAATTTTGGCTACTTTGAGAAAAGATGAAACAGGACAGTGAAGCTGGGAGTGAAGATTAGGTGAGAAGTACTGAGATTTTGATGTTTTCTCCTTTCTGAAAACAGAAAAGACAATATATTTTAAAATATTCACTCTAACTGATAACAGAAATTTGAGACAGATCTTGCAACATTTCCATTTCACTTTCAATCTTTGGAGATATTTATTCATTTAAATTTTGAAATTTTGTAACAGATGTAAATTTTGAAACAGATGTCATTTAGAATGAAAAAAAAAACCCATAGAGCTTTTTCAAAATCTGAAGAGACATTTAAAGAATTTGTGATTGATTGTCTTTAAATTCAGATTTGTCAAAATTATCTTTTGCAATAAAGAGTTATTGTTTCAAGAAACCATCATTTGCCACCTCTAGCAAATGATGGGATTGGAATTTGGAGATCACTGAACAGTATCACTAAAGTGTTTAAAATTAACAAGATACAGTAAGTGTATATGGAATGCTTTATCTGTAATTTGAACCAAAACGCTGCTAAAGTCTGCCGTTGATTAACTGCCATTTCCTAAAAAAAAGAATATTTCTAGTTCTAGCCCTATAACTACACATAGATAATATTTCGTTATATTAGAAAATAGTAGTGTGTGGGGTCAGATGAAAAGATGTGTCTGTGTCACGTTAATAGACAAGCATTTCTTTTAGTGCTATGGCCACAATGTAGTTCAGAACAAAGAAGCACCTAAGAAGAGGGAAGACTCTCTTTTGGCTAACCCTGGGAATCCAGATAGTTCTAATGTTTGTCCAGAATAAAAATTGTAACTGTAGGCAGCAAGCTAGGATTATTCACTAAGTTTGTAGAGAGGAAGAAATTGGGAGGACTCTGAAAAGTAGGTAATTTCCATGAACATCAGTGATTTCTCTTCTCCCGCAGCCTCAGACACTTGCAGAGTAATTCACACCTACTGCTGCTGGCTTGCAGAGGTCAGACTGGAATTTTTTTTTTCCCAGGAGACACAGGTGAATGGGAATGATCCAGGATGGATCAAAGATGTGACTGGACTGACAATCTGGTGGTGAAGAGAGTCCTCATTTTTCTTCTATCTGCCAATAGTCCTGGAAATGTCAAATCTGTTCCAGAATTTGGAGTTGGACAATGAACAGATTTACTCAGTTCAGCCCATTTTGTCATGAAATTCAGGTTCTCTGTCTTTGGAAGGCTCATTGGTGGGGACCCAGTCTAACTTCTTCACTTGCTGTGATGCTGAATGTTAGGTCACATACCCAGAGGGCAGCAGATGCTGAGTGCTAGTTGGTGGCTCTCTGATACAGTCACAAAGATTTCCCCTGCAGACAAACTGTGCTGCCCTGGGAAATCTCAGACAGGATAGCCTGCTCAGACCACACAGAGAGAGGATACAAGAAACAGGCTAATCCAGACAAGGACCAGGGCCAGGGCAAATGCAGCAGTGAGCAACACTGCTGCAAACACTGACAGAGCATCATTGGGACCCTGCACTTCTGCAAGATGCTCCTACATCCCTGTGTTAGTGTTAGCTGTGCTACTGTTGATATCTAGCAGAGCTTGCATCCTTTTTTGCAGTCTGTCTTCCTTTGGAACACCTGAAGCTTAGCTGCTCTGAGGTGTCAGGAGGGATTTTTCTCCTGATAAGAACTGTTCCCCTGCAGGAGAGCAGCCTGGACATGCCTGCAGTTTCTTTCCTTGTATCAGCTGTATCCCCTATCACTTGAGACAGACCTGTTTGCCAACAGACTCATTCAGTCTGTCAGTGTCAAGTGATGCTGAAAAAATCAGCCACAGACCACACAGTGATACTCCTGCACCTGCACTGTCTATTGGTTTCTGTGAGCACTGGAGATGCTCAGCAATCCTTTGCCCAGCCTATCTCAATTTTTCTTCTTCACTGGGAGCCATCCAGTAGTATTAAGAGCCTTTTCCTGAAAATGAGATTTGCATTGAATTGGTCAAGTTTCCCTTCTGTAACAACTGTCTTTCTCTCTCTTGCAGAGAAGGTTGCCTTTCATGCTGGTTTGTGTAACCGCCAAGGTGCAGATTTAAATGTACAAATACCTAGACAGGCAGAGTGGAAATCTCACAATATTTGATTAACTTGAATTATTTGCTTTCATAAACAAGTAGGTTTTGAAGATCTCTCCAGGACTGCAAATGATTTTTGCAATTATCTCAGAGAGATAATTACAGATTTGAAAGGAGGATGCTCTAACGGTGTTAAGGAAGGATACAAGGCTACCTAGTGCAGTAATCCACCATGAAAATTAGGGTGGAAGCTGAGTTTATTGATGCAATTTCTATTAACAGGATTAGTGGTTTTAGCAGGGGAAATCTGCCCCAGACAAGAGACATTTCTCTTCAGAGATCTGAAAACTATAGTTGTATTCACTATCTTGGAACTGACAATTTCTGTATGTACGACCACCTGGGTGAGAGGCTGGTATCATCCTTTGATCCTTCCCTCACCAGAGGCTGTGGTGGAGTGCTCCTGCTGGGAATAAGATATTGTGAGCTCTTTTGCAGGCCACTACTCTTGTTAAAACACCCAGACCCAGGAGATAAGGGTGAGTCTTGGCACCGTCACGGTCCTTTTTCCAGCTACAGAGTCTTCCTGATCCACTACTCTTGTCTGCCCCCTTAAGATGATGCAAAGGTTGGGATCTGTGGGACAGGTATTATTTTAGTACATGTTCTCTAATAGGAGAAAAGGGAGGGCAGTGATTTTACATTTCTCTAAAACCTTGGCATAATATGCCAGGGTTTGCATTGTTTTTCATGGGCAATCAATCTTGTCTGTTTTCAAATGTTCAGTATCTGCATTTTAATGAAACTGGAAAAAAAAAAAAAAACCAAAACCCCAAACCCATCATGAGAAAAACAGTCTTTCTTGGATTCACATTCATCTAGTCAAGTTTTGATTTTCCTTCTCATTTGGTTGGAAAACTATTCAAAAGTTATGGAATGGGAAGGTGCTTTTTGTCTAGTTCTGTTCTTTTTGTCCTTCCAATATTGTGGTCTGAGGGAGTCTTCATTCCAGCAAAATGGCAGAGTCTGCTGTGGATCTCCCTGCCCATCTTCAAAGGTGATGTTTCCATCACCTCTTACAGTGACCCAAAGACTTGGATAACTCCAGGGATCTACTAAAGCCAGCAGAGAACAGCAAGCAAGTTGTCTTAAATTTGTTTTGCACTGGCAGTATGCATAGGAATCCAAGGTGCCATGAGATGTTTTGGCCTCTGCATATGGAAGAGATGCTATGAACACAGTTTTGTAACAGAGCTTGCTATGAAATGCCTGAGAATTATTGATTCAATTGGATTCCCAGACTGCACCTTCCCAGGTCAGCTCCTGATGTCGGTGTGTGATTGCTTCCCTTCTAGAGAGCTTTTTAAAAAGCTTGATTTATTTTTAACTCAGGAGAGAAAACCTAAGAAATATAAAATCCTCTTGACTTCTCAAGTCACAGAGTTGAAAAAAATGTTGCCTAGTTGGAAATGCCAAGATGGGGATTCTTGACAATTTGGAGATTTTTTTAGCTGTTCATGCTGCGTATTCTCTAGTTTGAAAAAACTGCCTGATTTCTGTACTAATGAAGTGAGGTTTGAATTCAGAGGTCTTGTGGTTTTTTGTCCATTGTGAAAAGTGGAAAGTAGTAGGCAGGTGATGGGCAGGCCAATGCTGAGAGCTGTCATACTCTTGTTTCCCATTTCCAATTTGGGGATGGCCTCACTGGCCTTCTGTCGAACCAGGAGCCTGGCCACTGCAAGAGCTGCCAGGTGCCCTGAGCCTGGGCATCCCAAATCAAAGTCCATGAGACTTACCCCATCTCCTCAGGTGCTGTGCCAAGAGCACAGTCTCATGGGCACACACCTGTACATGTGATATAGGCCCAAGTAGTTTCCCATGTACCTGCTGTTTCATCCTCCTCCCACTATTCTGTGAAGATGTCAGGCTGCCTCCTCTCTGGGGGTGCTACTGAGCACCCCTGGCTCATGGGGTGCTCCCATGGCACTCCCTGAGCAGACCTGTGCTCCCCCCATATAAGAACAAGGGTCCAGCTTCTGTACAAGGCAAGCATTATGTCCTGCACCCACCTGAGGTCTGTTTGCATAAAAATCTGCAATTTGCCAGGCCTAAATGAGATCAGCTGAGTGCCCAAGGTTGTTAATAATATGTTTGTTGGAACAGCTTTGATTCTTCTGCATACATAAGCTTTCTTTATTCCTATGCCAGCTATTCTAAAAAAGCAACAACTACCATTATTAGAACTCTCACCATGAGTTTTAGGAAGTATCACATACTGAACAAGGTACAGTGGAGTATCCACGACCCCTTGGCTTTCTGGTGCATACTTAATAGTAAAAAACTCCCACAAGCGATGACTGGAACTGTCACTTTTTTCAGTCTAGGATGGCTAAATTTTTTACCAATAATTACATTTTTGTTCCCCTAGAATACTTGAAACCACCCGATAAAACTCATGAATCATTCTTGATTTGGGGTATGGACCCCCAAAACAAACATTGGTTTGGAGTAAGAGGGGTATAACGTGCTCAGAGTCTCTGATTAAATTTCCAGATTGCAGACTTGAAATGTAAATTATAGATGGTGACATGTAAAAGTGTCACAATGGCAGATGGTCAATACATTTCCAGAATAGCTTTATGTGGAGGGAAAATTGAATTTTCAACCAGCAAAAATTTTCAGAAATTGGAAAAAAAGCATTATTGAAAATTATTTGGATTTCAGTTTTCTATCCCCACCCCGATATTTCCAGAAGGAAAATTCAGCTTCTGCAAGAAAAAAATACCTCCTTCAACCTGCTTTCCCTGTAATACAGTATTCTGGCTTAGACACCTTAGCCAATCAGACCCAGATAATTCCATCAAGTTAAAATATTGACATAAAATTTGGCCCCCAACTTCATATTTTCAAGAAAATGTTCATTGCTATAATACAAAAAGACAGATATGTCTCCCGGCCAAGGACACTGAGGCTCCAGCAGAGAGGGAGTTGCTCAGTTTGTTGTCTCTGGGTAGCTGCAAGGTGGATCTCTCCATGATCTAGGATCTGTGAGTATTAATCATAAAAGCAATAGCCTGCTCATCGCTCCTGGATAGTCTGGTGCTTTATATGAATTCTGGGCCTAATACTGAGCACAGATGAAATCTGTTCCTGTTCCACAGTTTCCTAAGGGAAATTTCAGCCCTTGCTGGGCATTAAAGCAGAATCAGAGGGAACACACAGCAAAATCTTTTGGAATTAGGGATCATAACGGCCATGGATTTGTTCTTTGATCCTGCTTCCCAGCAGAAGCAGGGTCCAGAGACCTTTCACGTTAGTGCATCATGCGTGATGAATTCTGGATCTTACTGGCACTGTACCAGCCAGATGTGAGATTTTTTGGTGCGGGTGTCTCACAGGGACTCAGGATGCAGAAATGGTACCTGCAGTATCTTTCACTCATGATAACATTTCCCATCTTGAAGGTCACTGTGGACCAAGAAAGTCTCAGAAATTATCAACAGAGAAACTGTGGTGGAGACAGCCCCTCCCCAACTTTCTCTGGGAGGCAGTGGTTGGCAATCACAGACAGACTAACTTACTTCAGCAACACACAGGGCAAGGAGCTTCCTGGGCAACTTTCTGGACCCTTGGCAGCACCTTCAGGAATCAGAGCTCATGGTCCACAAGGATGTCATGACCTAGAGAGCTGTATTTAGGTTTTTAGACCTGTCAGGATGAAGTGCTGATAGTGAAAATCGGAATGTGCCTAAGATACGCCCACACAACATGAAATGGGGAGCTCAAATCAGCTCCAAGGAGAGATACCTGTTGATTCCTCCCATGCCCAGAAATGAGCAATAAATTGGGTGTTTTCCAGCTTCAGTGGCTCCAGGATATGTTAGGAGTGCAGTAGGGTATTTGGCTCAGGGCTTTTTATAAGCAGTCTCCAGTGACATAGAGCCAGTAAGCAGCCATGTGGTGTAAAGAGAAGAGGGTGCAGGAAGGGGTTTCAGTGGCAACTCACGATTTGGTGACTGGAGGCTGCCCAGACACTGGTCTAAAAGCTCCTGCTTGTAGAGGACTTGCTGGAGCCTGGCCAGCCTCCAAGAGGCAGCATAGATGAGAGCAGCGCATCTCCAGAACTTCAGTACTCAACATGTTCTGTCCTAAAGGATCTGCTAATGAACCCCTCCTTATTTACTTCCTCTTTAACAAAAAGTAAGAGACCCAACACCCAATCAAGCATATAAAATGCCTCCATCTATATGTAACTAACTAGTCAGTTTAGCAGATGGAGACTTCAACTTATTCCAGTATCAAGGCCAGCTACAGGATTAATTTCTCCTTGAGCAGCAACCCAATGTCACAATAAAAACAGAAGTGCTGAGAACCTCACACCCACCCCATCTCTTTCACCTGCTACCTGGCCCAGATTAGGAGAATAGTGGTTAAAAATAGTCCCATTGCAAAAGCTGTGTGAGACCATCTGGCTCCAGTGCAGAGCAGGTTCACACCTCTCAGTGTCATCTTCTCACCCCAGTTACCTTGCTGGCCTCCTACACCCTTCCCCAGACCCAGCACAGCACTGGCTGTGTCATGCTGATGTGAAACATGCTGAATAATTGATGATCTAGTTTGCTGACTGAACTGAAAAATGTTTTTTTTGGGTCAATCCAAAATGAAATGCTTCTCTTTGCCCCACCCCCAATCTGAAAAAGAAACCCACAGACAAGCACATTTAAGAATGAATTAAACATTTTGTTTTGAAGTTTAGTTAAAGCTCTTTCCTCTGTCATCTTTGGTCAAAACAGAGAGAGAAGGAACAAGAGGACAAGAACAAGAGATAGGAAATAAACAGGTTATGTCCCTGAAACCTGCTCTTCCGTGATTGGCTACCCACAGACTGGGCTTATGCTATGTGAACTTATTAGCTATGCAGTGTCCTAGAAAACTGTGAGGCAAAACTGAGCTACAACAGCAACCTGCATGTTGGCTTAAAGATCCTTGCAAAGTCTTGTGAGACTGACCTTACCTGCTGTGGTGAACTTGGTCTCATTAGCCAGGAGGTGAAAGAAGACATTTATAAACAAACAAACAAACAAACAAAATATAATGTAGGAAAAAAAACCAGCAAACATTCAAGGGTCCACCAGAAAGGGACAGACAGCCCGAGCTCTGGGATACGTCCAGGACTGCTGAGGGCACAGCAGACCAAACTGTGCTGAGGAAAACCTCTATTCGCCTTCCCAATTTTCTATTAAAGTCAGACTATTTCCAAAGATAAGGAAAAAGATATGTCTTGAAGGTGACAACCTGTGTCACACCTGCAGGGATAAGGAGGAAGAAGCAGTATGTCAAGGATCCTTCATATCTCTATAGAGGATGTCATGCATCAGCAAGTGAATGCTCCCAGGAAAAATGCAGAACTCCCACCTCTCCTGGTCCACAGAGGAACACAGTGTCACCACTCTGCTAGCAGGTCTGTGCGCTTTGCATTGGTCCCAGCTCACTATGACTGGCCTGCTGCACACTGAACTGCTCAGAAATGGGGGAAGCAAGAGGGACAGATAATAGGAAATGTGGATTCTTGTTGAAATGCTAAAAATGAGAGACTTTTGTTTGAAAATAATTTTAACCATTTTCTAGACAAAAAAAGTAAATATCCCTTTTTGTCAGAAAATTGAAATTGGCAATAAGAATAACATTTTAAAGAGGAAAATATGTCATCCTTATTCATGGTCCCACCTTGCCTCTTTGCTTGCACCCTGTTTTACAAGGACCAAGGAAGTCCCAGTATGACATACCTTTCTGCAGGATTCTGAGATCAGGGTCTCCTATTCTGTCTCTTCAGTCACCACAACTAAGATATGATGATTGGGACCATTTAACATGCCATTACCTGACCATTTACTGCTTTGTTCAGTTCCCTCTGTTGCATGGATCAAAGGAAGTACAAGAGGCTCCTCATGCAGGACTTCTTGTTCCCTCCAGGCTACCATTGCCAGACATCATTAATTGGGAGGGAGGTCATGGTGGTCCATCTCTCTTGGCTGCCTGTGCGAAGAACCCATGACACGCAGTTTCTCTCAAGGATTTTTGAAGCAGTGAAAGCTTATTACTTGCTTCTGGGAAGAATGTTTGAAAACGATGTTCTTGTCTCTCCCTGAAACAATACTAGCTCCAAGTTCAGATAAGATGTGAACTTAGAATTAAAGGCAATAAAGTACAATACTTTTAGAACAAATACAAAAAGCAAATTTGCAAAACAGAGTATGCTGTTATCTCTATTACATTACTGAGAATCCTGCAGAGTTTAGTACTGCACAAATCCACCATGAAAGGTCTGCTTGATTTTAGACCTAAAGCCTCCTGCTGCAGAAATCCCTGCCTGCGATTATTGACCCCTGAATCATGCTATAATAGCATAAATATTGGCAATCATTGAGGTAAACATCAGGGTTTATTGACCAAGGTGCAGTAGCTATCCAAGTTTACAGAACTAGAAGGAATAGCAAATCATGTTTCATAAGACAGTCTGTAAATACAGACTTTTATCACTTACCCTAGCTGGAAATGTCTGCTCTGAGATTTTATGCAGAGAGAGTTCATCCCCCTTTCTGGGATAGTACAGTCCCAGGTGGAGAAGCCCTGGCCCAAACTGAGCATTCCTCCTTACTGACTCGTGACAACACTTGCAGATGATGCAGTTTTATTAGGATTAGCCAAGATAAGACTTTCCAGGGAAATTATTCTGTGGACAATTTCCATGCAAACCACCTAATAGAGGGTAACACAGAGCAGAAAAGACTCAGGACTGAAAAAGGAAAAGTCATGCACATTCAGATTCCTGCACATGTGCACACTATGATTAAAATGGCAATTAGGAAAACATGAGTGACATTTACTAGCCTAGCAGCCTGCATTCGATTACGTATGTATGCTTTTCAAATATGGTGCATGTCCATTCATATACCTATTCATACAGAACTTCAGGAAGCTTATGTAAGCTCCACTTCACAGTTTGCTTATGCATACACATGGGAAATATTTCTGGGTCATATTCTATTATCTTTCAGAGCACAAGCTGACTACCAATAACTGATGCAGTTCAAAGAGAACATTTTCCCTAGGCACTTTATTTGATAATTATCCACCATGGGGTTCCTCATCTGTTATTGGTCTCTGTTTGGACAGGAAGCCAAGCTGGAGGGAGTCCTGTTGTGATCCAGTCTGGTGATTTCAGTTATTGTACGTACTACATGATTACCTCTCCTGAAGCGTTTCCTCTTCCGAGGAGACTGTAAACAGCTGTTCTTGCTTGTAACCATGACTCTTTCCAGGCAGTCCTGACTGAGACTTTTCCTATTCTAACAGGGGGATTTAGCTTAGACCATGCCTTAACGTGTCCTGCATCCCTCATCCATTCAGATGCATTTCCTGCATATCAAAATATCAGTCTTCTGAGAGCTTCTTGTTTCACTGGCAATTTTTCCTTTCTGCAGAGGTGGAACTGAACTCAAATGTGAGGAGATACAGCAAATAAGATCTCTTATTTTGCACAGCAGTTTTTCCTGTCACCCAATATTGGAGCTACGTTAACACATGCATAACTATATGAGATTCATAGTGGTGGAAACTCTCACAATGTCAGATATTTCATTTCCACCCACAGACTTTGATGATGCACTAGTCACTATGGAAACCCTCCCAGTCTCCTTCCTTCACATTCTATTATAGATTGTCACTATCTGTTTGCCACTGGTGGCAGCCATCCTATGCAGAGGTATTCAAGAAGATGGCCTAGAAGCTCTGGGGCATCTAAAGGAAGAAAATAGAGGACACTTACATGCATGGCTTCCTGAGGCAGTTCCACTATCTTATCGATACTCGTAGCACACATCCATTCTCATTTAAAGAGAAAAACTTCTCCTGGATTAATGCAAATTCAGGGAGGGTGATGAATATTCAACAACCTCCAAAAAGAAAAGAGGGAAACACAATGAAATACCCGGCTAAATATTAAGCAATAATTCCTATTAATTAAAATTACACTTAAATCATTTGAACAGAGATTGTAGTCAGCAGTAGTCAGATGGAACCAAATGAATATTTAGCATCTCTCATTCCTAGGATTCAGATCCTCACTGAGCTCTGTTATGTTCTGAAACTACGTTGTCCAGAGAAGTAGTCTGAATTTGAAATATTTTATAAGACTCATACAGGAAGTGGCAGAAACAGTCTCATTATCGCTAAAATATATCTTGGCAGATAAACTGCTTTGTTGCAGCAAAGTAAGCCCCAGAATTACTTGATTATTAGTTTTTAGAATGTTTTGCATTTAGTTTTGCTCATTGTCCACATTCTTATTTTTCTATTGATATGCCATAGACACTAATTTTGCAGATGGCTGGGCTTTTCACAAAATTCATTGGTCATATTGTAGTGAGATGGTACGACAGCAAAAAGGCGCTCTCTTAAAAGTAGAGTTTGGCTCACAAAAATGCTAGATTGTATTTAAGCACATGCTTAAGTACCAGGCTGAAAAGGACCCCAAAAGCAAGAAACTAGAAAATCCTCATTAGCATTAAGTCAAATGGTCTTGAGCCACAGTGTTCATTCCTACTAGCTCTGAACATCAGCACATATTGGACTCAAAGGCAATCTCAGCTTCAGGACCTCTGTTGTACATTACTATTGCTATTGCTATTGATACCACTACTGCTACTGCTATTGCTATTAACATGAACATTAACATTATTTTATTTATTTAATTTTAATACCTTTCCCATACAAATTATTATTATTTTTCCTCACACTTGTTATTAAGTCTGATATGAAATCCTTCTGTTACCAATTATGTAATGTCTAGGACAAACCGTGAAGTGTTGAGATTTCTTCTTCAGCCAATATTAATAAATTTTTAGAAAAAAGAAATTTACGTCACTGTAGGACATGCCTTTCCTAAATACATTGGTGACTTTGCATACAGAAGTTTCTTTGTCCTTTAGTCAGCCCAGAAGTCTGGAGGTCCAGTTTGCCATTGCACTTGTTCAGCTCATAGAAAGTGATGAAATATTAATTGTTTCCTTGCTCTTGCTATAATTTTTGTAGACATTCACATTTTCCCTGCAGCCAGCATGATATTTGGTTAGTATCTTTATCTATGATCTGGATGAGGGGATTGAATGCACCCTCAGTAAGTGTGCAGATGACACCAAGCTGGGCGGGAGTGTCGATCTGCTCGAGGGTAA
>VZTL01046319.1:6858-41432 GCA_013400535.1 Scopus umbretta | reverse complement strand
TATATATATTTTTTTTTTTTTTTCCCCCAATTATTAAACTGTTCTTATCTCAACCCATGAGTTTTCTTACTGTTGCCCTTCTGATTCCCTCCCCATCCTCTGGCGGAGAGGGTGAGCAAGCAGCTGTGTGGTGCTTGGTCTTTTATCTCAGCCCATGAGTTTTCTCACTTTTATTCTTCCGATTCTCTCCCCCATTGCACTGGGGGGATGTAAGCAAGCGGCTGTAAGCAAGCGGCTATGCAGTGCTTAGGTGCCAGCTGGGGTTAAATCATGACACGTCATTTTCACATAGTCACAGTATGCCATAGTTACAGCTAAGGAGAAAGAAATGATAAATGTTGTGGTATACAATCTGTACATTCTCAGCACAAATATGTATCAGTGTGTCGATACAGGAAGATACAAACCTAACTTTTCCTCTCCTGTAACTCTCATTTTACTAAAAACATTCAATATTCCCCCCTGTGGTAAGTTCATTCAATGCTTATTCCCCATGGGTCCCTCCTCTACTTCCAGGTTAGACCACCAGTTAGACAGCGCTCCTTGTGACTGGACTGGCTGAATGCACTTCATTAAGCCTTGTTCCTGCAGAAGAAAAACTTGGCTTAGTTGTGTCAAGGCAGGACTTTGTCCTACAAGCTTGATTTAGTTTTGTTCTGACTGCTAACAGTGCTAAAATTCATGTTAGCATGAATGAATATCTCTGTCTTACTCTTTTAAAAGACACACCTTAAAACACAAATCTTGTATTTTCAAAAGTTTTCAAAATCAGAAAAGAGAACACCAGACCACTTAGGGGCAGCTTATCAAAAACAAAAAAAAGGTGCTGAAAATGGAGTAAGAAAGGGGGAAAAATGTAAAAATATGGAAAATCTGACTCTTTCTAGAAGATATTAAAAGTAGGATGTGTTACTACTGTATCTGCATTTGTGAAATGATTCTGCCGGGCAAATAGCCAAGATACTTTTGACATCTCTAATTTCATGTCTGTTTCTTCCTTTAAGTGCTTAAGGTACAAAATTCATTTATGTTTTTATTTCCTTTGTATATAACATTTTTTCTCCCCTTCAGAAAGTACATCCTTATAAGCACAGAGAAAAACCACAAAATTTATCATCTACTACAAATTATAGTCATTGCTAAATCCCTTCCTCCCATCAAACTTTGGAGCCCAGTATACAGATATACTGGTTTTTAGAAGTGCTCCATTTAAAATGCAGTCTGTCACTCATTGTAGAACTAGTTAGGTCCTTAAACATTCTTAAATGACTTAAATGAGTAAAATCTTCCATTTTCAGATGGCCCTAAAATATATTAATAAATATTTTGGCTCTTCTGTTCAAAAGGAACAAGCAGAGGGATGAGAAAAAGGGATGAGGATCCAGTAGAGTTGTTATAGCTTACAATTTGCTACCCTTTTTTAACATATGTGCACATATATATCATGTGTATACAAAGACACACAAACTCTTCTCTATAATTTGTGTTTTGCTCTAAAATATAAGGAATCTTCTTGTAGGATTCATAAAACCACTTGATTTCAGAACGCTCAACTCCAGTAAAACATGCCAACTGCCTCATCTTAAGCGCTAGTGATATATGGAAAAACCTCTAAACCACAGTCTGCTGGATTAGATGAAAATAAATTTGAATGTGTGTTGTAACAGTGTTTGAAGGGCTGAAATAGAACAGATAAAAAGAAAATTAAAAAGTATTAAGTGATATCACAAAATTTTGAATATTATGGCTATGCAACCTATTACTGAAAAAATAAATCTGCATGACATCCTCACCATAGCTTTTGAATATAAAAATGTTTGTATGCAAATACTGTTTTCCAGAAGTTAGATTTCATTAGGATTTTTTAAAAATATTATTATTAATTGTGATCAGCTATCCAAAATTTTCAGAGAGGTATTCTATATCATAGAGTGGTACTTTTGTTTTGTTAATTTCTGATATGTTAACACGTCTCTGGCATTTTCCAAATTTGGATTGTCTGTGCAGCTGATGATGGACATGCTGACGACACATGAGTGACAACCACATTGAACTTACCATGAAATAACCAGCATCCATTTGATTTTCAAATATACTGTAATGTCTAGAGAATGTTCTGATAGGTTTACAATATGTACACACACACTTGCTCTTGGGAAAACGTAATTAGAATTAAAATACACTGAGCTGTCCTGCCCACTTACAATTAAGGTGAGCAACTAAATTAGTATGTATTTTCACGCACTGGATCTGACACTTGTAATTGCATATTGTATATATTCTTCTCCAGTAGCACTTCTGAGCATTGTATCTTGTATTTGCTCTCTTTCAATCTACCTAGGGACAAATGAAAACAGTAATACACATATCCTAGACTAAGGAAGAACAAATACAGTATCACCTCTCCAAAAAACAGAACAAAGTAAGTATAACAGCACGTAGCTATATGCTATGAAGACCTTATCAGAAGACTTGAAAAATACAAAATCTAATGATTGTGTACATGGTGAGAAGTCATAAAGCTGACAATATGACTGAGAAATAGCTAGTAAAGATAATATTGTCAAGAATTCCATTGCCTGAACGCTGAAGAACTTATAAAGGTAATATAGGTAATAGATAGAATAACTTACATAGATAAGACATTTATGTTGTAATTGTTATATATATATATATATATGTATATAAAACTATATATACATTCAATTACATATAAATATAGCCTAAAAGGGCTGTATAGGAAATACCACTGCTGTTGAAGATTGGAGCTTCATCATACATTTATTGTAAAGATATTTAAAACATGCATGATAGCTGATGATTTTTAGTTTGATGATAAAATGTATTAAGAACCAGTGAAGGCAAATGACTCTGAATTCTTCAAATTCAGGCTTGTGTGAACTCTTGTATGCTATTGCACAGGGATTACTGATGTACAGGACTGAGCTTGCTACTTATTCTATTCTTTAAACAAAAGAATCTTGCATGACAAATCAAGTGTTGAGTCAAATGTGTGGCTAAAGGAAGGCTAAGTGAGACTGCTCGCTGAAAGAAGTGGAACCACAAGAACGCTGTGGAGCTTCCAACAACCTGGTGGCCCTTCACTTATGAGTGCCAGATGTCTGACTGCTGCTGCAACCTGATTGCCTCTTGATGGCCATTCCCCTACAAATGGCCAAGGTCAGTACCTTAGACATAAGAAAAATGGTCTACTGGTGCAATGGAGTTGACAGGTATGAACCATATAATGTCAGAACCAGTGTGTCAAAGCAAATATTGATTTTATTGCTCACACTATCATATGGGGCAGATCAGCTCAGTGAATATTAACTTAATTACTCCTATCCCCAGGACCAAGTTTTATGGTTATACACTTTGCATGTGAATTCACTACAGGGCACAGTTAAGATTGCTTGAATGCCCTAATTGCTTCTCAATACCTTAATGTGCTTGGATATTCATTGACTTGGAATGGTCTGGTTTCTAATTCTTACTATAATTGCAGCATTCCTCTAACAAAGTTTATTGTAAATTATGAATATGTGCTATTAATCTTGACTTCAGTTTAACATCACTTTTGTCTGGAAACTACACTGAGGACTGGGGCCAAGTGCCCAGCTGATGTAAACCCACTTACCTCCAGCTGAGTCAACAAAGCTATGCTGACTTATATCATATGCTGTTTTGCCAGCTCTAAACACTGTCTAAGCTATACAATAACACTGTGCACATTATGAATATTAATAAAGTTAAAAGAGTTACTAGTTTTCTAGCATTGATTTCCAGTCTTGAACTCACCTGGTTTGGGGCTACCATTTTATTGTCATTGCATTGAAATCAATGAAACATTCAGAGATATCCAAAATAATATGAATCACTACAGGCACATTACATATTTGTAATACACAAAAGAATCTGCCAACAACATAGTTAATGTACTCAAGAGTCTTTTAAAATCACCAAATGCTTGGTCACTAAGTCACTAAGTTCTCTTCTGTTGGGAAGACTTACTCACTTAAAGAAATTTGATATAAAAACCATTTTATTTTTGGTATGAAGAGTAGATATGGCTACATCAAATATTTATAGCGATAGAAATTATTAAAAAAATTGCAGAGATTAAGATTTTAGATATGTTTTTTGTCTTGCTAATAGTCTTGATGACTACTGCATGCGGTCATTACGTCTAGAAAATTTAGCCACTGATTCTTTGGTATAAGTTTTCATTTAGCAATGATACCATGTGAATGCATTCACAGTAACTACCTGGTACATACTTTTCAGGATAGTAATTAAGGGACTTCTTAAGTCTTAGAACATGTTTTTACTTTTGATTAAGTATTTTAAAAAATGGTGCTACCTGTTTCACAAGTGACCAAGAAAAAAGCTTTGGCATATTCTTCAACAAGTTAAATGGATGAAATATTTTTGCTCCAAATATATTGATTTATATTTCAGAACATACAAATGTATACTTTTATGATTTGATGCCTCGTAGTCACGAAGTAGCTAACTTTGCAAAAATGAAGAATGATGATTTTGCACATCCTATGTTTAGGTGACCCAATGTGATGGCTATTAAAAAATCATTGCTTTCAAAAAAAACATTTATTTCCTAACTTCTGTAAATCACATCTTTTCAAAATGAATCTGGCATAAAAGTGAAGGCATCTAAAATGACCGTACCTTAAAAAACTGGCCTTATGAATGCCATTTAATGGATGCATCAAATCAATGATGAATGGTTTTCCATTACAGAAAAGTAATGGATTATGACTCTGCATTGTGCTTTTACATAATTAAGTCACACCACAAAAGATTTTTCATATTTAAAGTTACATTAAATTCTCAAGAATGACAGTCCTAAAAAAATTAGGTATGAAAAAAAAAAATTCTGAAACATGTAAACATAGTTTTTAATTTTTATAGAGAAAATAATGACATACCTTCTAGAAAAAAAAGTCACTTTCACTAAAAAGATTAACTTCAGGCATCTTTTAAAGGAAAAAAAATTATTTGATAATATATAATGATATATTCCTCATGCCCACCAGTTCATATTTTTTCTTCTACCTTTTCAGAATCATCATCATTGTGAAATGCCAGCATTAACTTGTAACAGTCAGAAACCTACCTTCCTATAAACTGCACAGCTTCCTTTGTCAGTCTCTGAGTAAGGTCCTCATAGGATAGTGGTTGCTGGATAATCTGATGGTCCCTCATTAAGAAGCAGTTCAGGTGTTGAAAATGGTAAAAGAAGAAGATCAAAACCGCAAGCGAAATACTGGTTACTAAGAAGCAGTAAGCCAATGCTCGGAAAGGTACTTTGAGGAGGCCGATGTACTGCACTATTGCCAAAGAGACCAGGGTGATTCCAGCGATTTGGATTGGGATGACAAGGGATTTCTGAACCCCTTTTAAAAATACGCTTCCTTGGCCAGGTTTGCAGTCTCTAAAATTGGTCACGGTAAGCCCATAAAAGTAATCAAATCCATGACTGAGGGGGTGGTGACAGAAGTCATTACTGCTTTCACAGTTCATCCCAAGATGCCACTTTCCTACAAAGAGAGAAGGACAGGGAGTATTTTTGTAGTTAAATCATCGAACTATAATGTGCGCTATTCCAAACTCTCACTATCCAACTGATATCCCCTACCCCCAACATTTACTGTGTGGATCCCTGTTTTCTATCTAATCTTTCTTTATGCCTTCATCAAACACTTTTGTTTCATGTCTGCCTCTTTGTTTTAGTTAGAAATAGTTTGGCACAACTCCTGATGGAGACCATTAAATTCTGAGTGGGCTAGCAGGTCACTGAAGAACAACAGAGCCCTAAAAGATATTTAACTTTGAAAATGAAGCCTTTGTGCATGTGTAGTCAAGTAGTCATAAGAAAACACTGTTTTGTAGCAGCTACTACTTTCTCAGTAAGAGCTAATATGGCGTTACAAAATATCCTTTCTGAAATTTGTCAGGCAAACCATCCACATTTGACTAGTTTAAAAAAAAAAAGAAGAAAACAGTAAAAAACAGGAAATAAATCAAGAACAGTGAAATTATGAAGGTATTTATTATTTAAACGATTGCAAAATCTCTGAAAAAGCCAATCCTCATCACTATATAGACATATATATATATACAAATACATATATATATAAATTTAAAAAGAAACAACAGTAACAAGTAAATTACTGCCAAGTCTCTTATAGCATTTTGTCTCACTAGGAAATCATTCTAATTTTGCAGTAACGTTGGACACTGACTGACACAAGAAAACAGTGAGTCTGATTTGCATTATAGTAGTGTAAACTATGTTCATGCTGATTATAGTAAGTATTTAGATAATTCGTTCTATGACTCAAGTACAACCCCTTACCGTATGCTTCTGCATCGCTTATTACAACTGACCTAACTGGTAGCTGATATTTAAATTCAAATGCATAATTAAAAAAAAATAAAATTCAGTTAAGCCTATTGACATAAATGATGACTAGAGCTATGCTTTTTGGTCTCAGCAAGGAAATGTGTTGAATATTTGACAAAATGTGTCAACTTTGACAAAACAGATGACAATATATATTACGGGGCCAGATTTTATTTATTTTTTCTGATTCAAATACCTAAACATGACCAGCATAATTTAGGGGTTGTGATCTTAAAAGAAATAAAACAACCCGCAACCCCAGTAAGTCCTCAACCCCATAACCTTGCCCAAAGAAATTTGAAATATTTTGTTCTAGAGACTTCAGAATACACATGGTCGAAAGCACATGAGAGGAATGAAGCATATACAGAATTTTTCCCTTTCACAAACCATCCCAGCTTTTATACATCTGTAAGAAAGAATCCTGATGCAGGCAGGCCCGAGCAGCTCCCGGGTCTAGAGAGCAGCATATTCATCCTGCCCTTCTGCCTTTGGCAATGGCAAATGCAGGTACTGCATGAAATACGGAAGAGGGTGAAGATGGGGGTCAGTTCTGATTTTTTGAAATAGTACCTAGCAAATGGGCTCAATGTCATTATTTCTCTTTCACAAATAACAGAACTAAGGTATGGCATGTGAATGTCATGTGCCTAAGTTCACCCATCAGCAAAGGTGGAAAAAAATACCACAGAAATCTTGAGCCTAATTGAATGCTTAGTTGACAGTCCAGCTCTCCTCGCACAGCTCTTGATGGTCTCAGGTCAGAAATAAATTCTGTATATCATAGAAGCAGGTATCAAAGCATTTTCAGATCTGCTTATGTGCCAGTGAGTGGAGGCCTCTACAGCTTTCTCATCCCATCAGAAGTTTTCCCACTTACTGTCAGATGGACCCCCTCACCTGAGGTGGTATTCTGCTTTCCACGGGCAGAATGGCTCTAGTCACTCCTTTTGGCATGGTCCAGTGAACATTACTGTGGCTAATTACAAAAATAGCAATGCAGATCACTGTACTGAATTTTTAGATCTTATAATGGTGACACAAAGGGCTAGCTATGACTGCAAATCTGCATGTCATTCCCAGCAAGCAAAGACACAGATTTTGGAAAATAGATGTTTCAATGTTTTCTCTTATGCTTACATGACTGTCTTTATGGAATAACCGTAAAGCCAGATGTGTAGCACAGTCAGCATGAAACAACTCTCATCAGGTTAGATAACTGAAATAAAAGTAGAGGCGTACAATCACAAATATAAATGATTTTAAAGCTTTAATTTTTATTTTTTTTGCTGTTATTTGTTATTCTCAAAGCACTTATAATTAGTAAAAAATATGAAAATGAAACCCAACAAATTAAATATACATTCAAGGTCATTTATTATGATATAAAGAAGTTTATTTAAACTGTATCTCAGCAAAACTAAACATTCCAAGCCAGGACAGAAGAATCTTGCAACAACAAATTAGGACAGGAGAAAATATAGGACCTATTTTTATTTAAAGGATTTTAGCAAGCACAACAATTGTTCAATGTCAAGATGAACTTGGGCCTCAGAAAAAGATTTATTCAGAAGCAACTTAAGACAAACAAAGCAGAGAGCAGGTTTGCTGGGGAAAGCAACAGAAACACGGAAAGACACAATTGCCATTCTCGACTGACGAGGTAGAGGGGTCTGATAAGTCCTGTGCTACTCTGAAAAAGCAAGTGATGACTGGGTCTACAATACATGTTTTGTTTCCGTCCTTGTGACAATAATCCCTGCCTTGAGCTAGTGTTTCAACAGATTATTGTAATGTGTTTTACACTCTGCGGCCTTTCTGAATCTGAGAGCAGTGCAAAATGCTCTCAACCTCTTTGCCAAGTGAAGCTTCATAGTATGGACACTTCACACAAGCATCATATGCATTTCAGCAGACTCTACCAAGCTTTTGAGTAAAATTTATGAAGTTAATTGTAAATTACAAGTACCTTAATAGTTTGAGACCTAGGCTTTTTTCCCTCTCCTTCTGCCACAATTAAGATTTCTGCAGAGCAAAAGCAATGCAATGAAAGGCAAGCGGAAATGAGAGGGAAATCCTATTCAGTCAAGAAACTTCATTTGGGACTCAGTTTTTCAAAACCCAGAATGCTGGAAAGGTTGCAAAAATCCATGTTTTTCCCTCTACTTTTCCCTCAGACAGTTGAAAAGGGAGCAATCTGAAAACCTGGGTTGTATATACTGATATATCTCTTTTGGTGTGGGTTTGTGCTCTTCACGTAAATAGTAAGATGCAAACAAATATATTACGTGCTCAAAGAAATATATTTATAAGATAGACACAGCAATAATAAAGTATATAAGCATCAGATTTTATGCTGCTCTATTAATAACTGTTCTATTAATCCTACTTCATAGACTCAGCCAATCTTGTATTATCACTACTCTGATGGTGTGTCCGAATATTACAACAACTCGTTCCGGAGGAAAGATTCAAGTTCCAGTTTACCCATTCATATTTTAAACTTTGGAGATAAGCTACAGAGGTGTATTTTAAACTTCTCTGGATGCTAGACAACACAAAGGATAACAGAGTATAGCAGTAATTAAAATAATACCCATATACTTTCAGTGGAATTTTTGCATTATCGATAGCTATTTCCTACAAAACATCAGCATTTCTTGCTACTGTCCAGGATTTTTAACTGGTGAAATATTACATATTCAATGCATCTGCCTTTTTTGAGAAAGCTTGGTTTCATTGCAGATCTTCTGACTGTGTCTCTTCCTGCCAGATCTATTGGATGTCACCTTCTTTGTGTCACAGGGGAAAAACAACGAGGTAGAAAAGTGTATACATAAAACAGATTTATAGCTAAAATATATTTAGGGACGTATCAAGCAAGAGGAAGCATATATTCAGAGGAGCGAAAAAAAATTAAAAAGAAAGGAAAATGCATTTTGGAAAGGAAAAAATCTCCTTAGAGAGTAAAGGGGAGAGAAACTTGGCAAAAAACAGAAGTGACAGTACAGGCTTGAGGAACTGAAAGGCTTCAAATTACCCTTATGCCAATCCATCACCGGTGCAGAATTTGACAATTAATTGTTTGGGAACTGCTGAGTTAGACTGAACCAAGCAAAGACTCCCTGACCTAGACCGATATGATGTGATAAGAATACCAGCAGAGGCAACAAATGGGCTGGTTGGGAATCAGAGTCTGTCTATCTAGTCTTCAAATCTACATAATTTTTCTTTTTGTCATTTACATATACTTTATCCTTAATTTTAATGCACTTCTTGATTTTTGGAAGCCTTCATTATACACTAAGGATATGGTAATACTACATCTTACGGTTTCATAGCTATCATTCAGGCCACTTGGAAGAATTGTTCATTAAGCATCATGGAGATAACGTCTGGAGATCTAAGTGGCAAGCTGTCATGTTGCAGTGAAAGCAGTTAAAAAAAGAACATGAACTAGGCCAGCCCCAGAAAATGAGTTTTATTACAGTGCTTGTTACAAACAGAAAAATGATTTTTTTTTTTTGCAGTCTTTGAATATGGAGCAATAGGAATCAACTCCATGATGAACATGATGAATGGCCTTTTTGTGCTATGGTTCAAATACACCCGCACTAAATATACTTCTGTTAAGATTTTCTTGTTTTCTGTTTTGAATCTGTCAGGACATAAGGTATTTTATACTTTCAAAGACTGGGGTATAGCAAAGTAGGATTTTTAGTTAGGAACATCAACATTGGTTAACTATGTAAGATGGATATTTTTGGAACAGCAGTATTAATTGTTAGCCTTGCTAAACAGCCTGACTTTTAAACAAAAATTACTCCCAAAATTGCAACCTTTTAGCCCAGGTACTACATTATCTACTTTATGGATTTTTGAAAACTGGTGAAATGAATCCCACCACTGTGCTGACTTGTACCCTGTGATCGATCCCTCATTGTCTCTCTGTTGTAATCAAACTCCTATTTATACTGAAAACTTTTCAAGAGCCTGACTAATTTTCAATTTATTAATCATGTTTCTTCAGTACCTTGCACAATGGTACAAGACTATAACTACACAAGTGAATTAGACATACTTACCCGATCAGTGCTTCACATATGCATGGGAATGCACTCAGCTTTGTTCTAGAAAAATAAACTCATTATGCTGTGGTGGAAAAAAGCTTAAAGCAGACAGAATAGCCTATATGGAAAGCTAATGTTCTTTTCATTGAAATAAATGAAAAATAACGCTATGTATGTATGTAGTTTTACCTATTAGAGCTGTTGCATAACCTCTCTGCTTCAGGAGTTTGGAAAAAGTTATTTCTTCAGAAGGAAGTCCCCCAGAAGAGGCAGAAAATAAGAAGACACCAACTCGTGAGAAGGCAGCCATTCCTAAATACAATGAAAATGAATGAGACTTGGATAACATAATGAAACAATTTCCATTCACTCTTTCTGCATCCACTTTTTTGCTTTAGGTGGTATCACTTAAACGGCATACTACTACCAGATGCTAAATGTTGCAAGTGGCAGATACAATCATCCATTTAGCCGAGAGAGGTCTTTTCTGTATTGACACCAGAAATTAAGAAGTGGAGAAAAAAAAAATTCTGCTAATAACTGTAGGGCCAGCCATGACATAAACAGCTGCAGCCCCTTCTGTAGATGTTCTAACGTATAACATATCTGAAAGAAGTTGAGTCTGCATAATTTATTTTTCTTGTATATGGGGAAGGGATGGAGCTGAGGACTAAGTGAGATCACTCCCAAGTTCCACTTTCAGAACTTCCACTTTCCTCATACATCATTTTCTACAAGCCTTTAAGGTTATTTGAGAGAAGGGAGTTGAAGTAAGGCAGTCTTACAGCTGGGCATGTAAATATCATGAAGCCAAAAAAGAGCAAGAGAGAGTCTGATTCTGGAAACAGAGTTGCTAGGGTACTCAGCTTTGATAGGAGAGGACCTGTGCTCCAGTGGCATGAAGGCGCATGATTCAATGCACACAGAGTGCATTAAAGCAGCATCAGGTATCAGCTAACGAGACGACATCTAAATATGGCACAGTAATTTCTATATACTGAGAGTCTGAGGAACACAAACTTAGCTTATAAACTACTCTCAGAATGAGGAACTTAAGAGCTCAGGTTCATGAAAATTAGATTACTAGGATTCCAGATGAGAGCTGGCTCCAAGTATAGACAGACAGAACACAGAATATCTATGCAAATCTGTGCAGACTTCTCCAGGAAGTCTGAATTATGCAACTGGATGATTGCAGTGCCAAAGTTACGTGACTGATGTAGACAACCAGAATCTTCCCTCAGGTATCCCTTGTGGTTAGATAAGAAAAAGACTTGTTAGACTGGTTTATTAAAGAGAGATCAACCCTTCAAACTTTGACTTCAGTTTTTCACCCCAGCTAGATTTATCGATCAACAGTTTAGGTAGTTTTAGTCATTTATACATATCTATACTTTATTTATTATGCATTTATTTATATTTAATTTTATGTACTTCGATCTCCTGTAACTGAAATCAGTGTAAATCCCTTAAGTTACCAGAATGAAAATACAGAACCATGATTTTGTTGTTTGGTTGTGGTTTTTTTTTTTTAAACGTTACCTTTCTCTGAGTTTGTGTCTCATCAAATACTGCATTTTGGAATACTTTTCCTCAGCTCTATTAGCAGGAGTTTTGAATTTCTAACATTGTATTCTACATCGTGATTCTAGTATCTTCTATAATAATCCTTTACTAGTTCTTCACTGATGTTTGGAAGTAGTCCACATTTAGCAATTTTGTAATTTAATTAAGACAAAGTTCTTGCCTTGAAATTTTTGCACCTACGTGGAAATGATGTGTGATTGTGAACAGATCAGTTTAGAAAAAAAATCAGTTAAAATGCTAATTTTTCAGAAATAAGAACAAGAATTGTAATGGAAAGTGACCTGTGGCTTTACCTACAGTAAATATTAATAGCAATATAGCTGTAACAGGTATATAAAATTTTCCTTTGCAGCTGAATGTAATGGAAAATTTAGCAAGTTATATTAGCTGGCACTTTTGCAGAAGCTTGTTACTTGATTTGAATGAGCACGAACATATCAAGTAGGCTCCAGAGTCTTGCTTTGCTTTCATTCCCAGAAGCAAGGACAGAATGTTTTATCACTAATGAACAAGTGATCTGATTAATGTATAATGATCCTTGCTAAAAATGATGTTAAGGGAATGTTAAAGTTGCATGTCTAAGCACTGAGGGGCTCTAGTCCCAGCACACTAAAATAAACAGACTGGATCTTTACTGACTCAAATGGGCTTTGGATCAGGTACTTTACAAGTAAGAGAAGCTATTAAATGCATGTATTCACGGGATACTTAACACTGTGTGTGGGTAGATATGGAACAAAAATACTTAGAAGGGAGATTTTTTGCTTTTTTCTTCCCATCCTTAAAGGCTGCTGGAATACCTTAATGATCCTTCTTTCTCCCCCTCCCCTGAAAAAAATAACAATTTGTCTAAACCAAAAGGTTTTGTACAAACAGAAATGTCTGAGCAGAAGGATTCACACTGGATTCTTCCACTGTGTCTTTCTAGATGCATCTCTGTGATGTTCAACACTCAGGCTGCCCACCAACATCCTGAGAGTAGCCCAAATACAACTAAGGCAGGCAAAGAGCCTGTGGTCATTTGGACAGTGCAGGAAGTCAATGGAATTTGTCTGCTCCTTACAGTAAATAACCACAATCAGATTTTTACCTCAGTATTTAAAAAAAAAAAATAAATCTTTTTCTCAATAAAAAGGCTTTATTTTTTGTGTTAACTCTTCTGAAACGTGAACATTTCCGATAGATATGGAAGATTTCAAATGTTGACCAACTCTGCTGAGCTTGGTTAGTCACCGAAATGAGTACCTAACCTGGTAATGATAAAGATATCAAGAAAGGCCAAAGAAAAAAATACATACAGTTTACTGCAAATAAAATATGTTACTTATATATAAATAATGTAATGGGATTTTACCTGATCGGAGAGGATATCGGCCTGTCAGGAAAGCTGCCCTGCTTGGAGTACAAAGTGGGGATGCTGCTATATGCTGAGTAAGTGTCACTCCTTCCTCTGCTAGCCTGTCAATATTAGGGGTTCTAGAAAGACATAAGCAGGAAAAAAAATAAAAGAATACACAGAGATGATTATTTGGAAACAGACATGGTGAGATCAAGTTATCAGAGGCAAAAACTATCACGAAAATCAAGTTAAGACTTACTGTATGCAGATTATCAAAACAATGGTGGTGTTGCAATTCTAAATACTATCGTGTCAAGTATTTTTACAGTAGTTGTCAACACTGAACTAAGACACTGTGGCACTGTGCCAAAAATCTTTTTCCCCACTTCCATCTGCTCTTCATGGCCAGTACTAAATTGTGACACCTGGATGCATCGTATTGCAATCTTTTTAATGACTTTCTTGACCCAAAACTGTAACTTTGCTACTTAGCCTTTCTGCTTCAGCAATGGGGGGACAAGAGGCTAGAGAAAGTTTGTCCTTCTTTACCCCCTACTTGGTGTCACTTCTTTCTTTCCCAGCAAAAGGGTTTTGGGGTAGAGGTAATGTTGTGTGGTGGTATCAGTTATTAGGAGAGATTCAAACAGTCATGACTCTGTGTTAGGCTCTATATTAACAATGTTTACGTGTCTGACATGACTATGTCTGCAATATTAGACCCAGAAACACATCCAAGTTTCCATACCTGCATGGGAAACTTGTCGGTGACCTGGCTCATCCTGCAGATGAAAACTGGTTCCTGGAGGAATACATATACTGTGCCCTTGGTTCTACAGAAAGAAAACTAGGAATGCAGACTGGTCAGGAGCTGCAGCATACTCCAATAGGTCCCTGACCTGGGTGATTAACAACAGTGACCTCAAGGCACAGTAGTGCTTCCATCGTCTAAGTCTGAAGAGTCAGAAACATTAATTTTCCAGCAGACTTCTTTGCTATCTATAACATCACCTACTGGTAACGAGCAGTATGATGAAATTTCTTCATACTCCAAAGAGCTAATTCTGAATTGTCACATCAGAGGACACAGATCTTGGAGGAATTCTGGTCCTGCGGAGGGGAGTGATCCAAGCACCGGTGTTGTATATACTTTTTTTCTGTTTAAAACTAGAAGCTGTAACTTGAACAATTTTTGTTGAGTTTGAGTTATGAGAAATTTTAACTTCCAACTAACTTCAGCAGGAACAAGAGAATTTAACACTGGACAGGACGGTGCTTTTAATCTGAATGTTGTATTTAACTTGAGCTAAGACTTTGCACCACTGAAACACAAAGACTAGGTACAACTTGTGCTGTTTACACAACCATCATACCTAAGCTGTTAGTAAGGATCATACTGGGGAACACTGCTGAATTACTCAGGTATATTAACATTTGTTTTAATGAATTTATTGACTGAAGCATGAAGATCAATGGAGGAAAAAAATGCACACTTTATTTCCAATTGGTTAGTGACAGGCTTCTCTCAAATCGTGAGTACTTCAGAATATGCTTAATTCATAGTATTTGTGTCATGTATATTTTAAAAGAAAATTGTTGATTATATGTTGCTTCTCTAGACCTACCCTTATTTGGTCAGTTGCTCAATTCCCTGCTTATGATGCAATTTTTCATCAGGATAAATACATCCAATAAGTCTTATTTTTCCTTATTAAGAAAAGAAAACAAAGATCAAATATTCTATTCTCTGGAAAGATTGTTAACTTTGGTTACTTACAAAGAACCTAATCAAATCTCTGAATATTTTGGGGTTTTTAAATCTACAAATCTATAAACCTAAGACATAAAACCTAAATATAAAAAAAATTACTAAATTAAAAAAAAAAAAATAAAGCTAGGACTCCCCCAAATGCATCATCATACCTTAAGGTTCTGTTCCCATAACATCCTAGGTCTCCAATACCAAGATCATCAGCCATCAGTAAAATGATATTGGGATTTGAAGCATGGTGGGTATTGGCACTGTTTATGGTGCACTGGCAAATAACTAGAGATAAAAGGAGTCTCATCTTCTTCCTGGTGTGTAAGAACAGGTGGAAAACACAATAGATTCAGACTTTTTTTTTTAAATTTGACTGTTAATTTAATTTAAACCTACTATTGCCCTGGGTTGTATAATAGAAAAGAAAAAGAAAATTAGATTGTATATTTTTATTTGGCTTTTTTTTTTTTTCTCAGGAGGTGGTTTTTTTTTTCATTATTTTCTCTGTCATATTTTTTAAAAATAAAAATGCATCTTTTAGTATATAGCTAATCTTCCCTTCTGCACCTTTACACAGATGAATCCTGTAAATAATGATGAGCAAAGAATTAGAGAGAACCTCAGTGACAATACTTTTGCATACACAGATGCACTACACAACAGTAAGTAATGACAGCAAATAAAGCTTTTTCTTTTTTTTCTTTAGGTATAAATGTGATTGAGGAACATAGAAACTGAAATAACTTAGGACCAAAATTTCCAAAGTTCACTGCAGAAAAAAAGTTCATCAATTCTGCTACTGAAGTAAATGACTGAATTTCTCTTCAGCAAGGGAAAAAAAAAAATCCTTCTTGAGTTTATTCACAGGAGTAAGTATGGCAAAGAGGATGAAGAGATGCACTGCCAAACTACTGAAAGGAATGTTTAAGAAAAAGCCCTTCATAAAAATTTTAAATACGAGAGCCTATAGCAAAATTAAATAAAAATATTTGATATCCTATCACAATGCCCTATAAACAATGCTCATGCTATATCCAACTTAAAAGAGGAAGAACAATGTATTGCACACAATATTACACACCATTATATGCTTTTATGATAAAAGCACAGTCTATTGCAGATGTGCATGCTATGAATGCTATTTTACCTAAACAGGGAGTTGTCATACCTGTGTTAAACTGCATTGACTATGCCCTGGCTGAAATTGAGTGCCTCTAGGCTGTGATGGACTGTGCCAGGTGTACACAGCAAAAAAGAACAGAGACCCTCTCCCTTTTGCCCCTAGTGATACTCCCATCTTTTCTGGATGCAGGCAACCTTTTTCAAATGCAGATAAGACATGATTCACACCTGCATTTTGGATTATGCTGGGACAAGAAGGAAAGCAGAGGAAACCAAGACTGAAGGAGAAATTTGAAAGTGAGAGAGTTGGAAAAGGACCTAGCAACAAGAACTTCCAGAGAGAATGGGGATAGCAGGTCAAAAAAGTAAAAACTTGTAAATCAGTGAGTTATGGTAGATAAGAGTAACTGGAGAGAAGATAAAGAAGCCAGAACTGGAAGAGCTGGTACAAATAGACTAGACATCAAGGGAGACAGAGTCATAAATCAGTGAGGTGTGGTGGGTAAAAGTATCTGTAGCGAAGATGAAGTAGTCAGAACTGGAAGAGCTTGCACTGACTTGAATAAAGAGCAAACGGGAAGCCTGAGACCCAGCTGGAATGAGAATTGCAGGTTGAAATGGTAGAAGGTTTAAGAAACTCGAAGAAATAGTATGACAGCAGATAGGAAAACAAATCAAGGAAAAGAGGTGACAGAACAGGGAGTGTCTAGGATGAAAGAGCTGAGGAGTTACGATTAAGGAAGATGAAGGGAACTGATTGGAAAGAAGAGCCTATGCAGATCAGACTTGGGACTGACACAAGCAAGAAGAAATCAAGATAGTGGGGAGCAACCAAGACAGACTGGGACTTCTGATTCTCAACTTTCATTATTGCCATTCTGTCAGAAAGTATAGGTGCAAAGATAATTTTAACTCTTTTAGTGCTTGTTCACATACAGATAAAACACTAATAAGTATATTAGCAGATTTTTACTGATTAATGTACACTTTATAACCCATTTACCTCACTGTGGTGACAACAGTTCTGGTTTAGACTTCAGTTCACAACACCTAAAGATCCCAGCCTTATCACTGCGGCAACAGATACTTATCTTGTTTACTCCATGGGAAGCAATCTACTTCATTTCAGACATGGAAAATACATACACAAACTTTAAGACTAAAACACTAACCAGGTTCTGCTTGGTGGGACGCACGTAACCAACCCTTCATCAAATTACCATACCAATGAAGCTGTGTAGCACCTGCCACAGTGCAGACTTTTAATCTGCGCAGTAGATTAACTTTTCTTCCCCGATAGGCTAAACGAGCGTGAATTGTTTCCCATGCATTGCAAGAGAACAACACACACAGTGACCCATAAGATAGGAACACCCTGCTGCTGTATCTTGTGCTCCTACTCCCCTGGTCAGACTGTGAGGGTTTCAAGGCCCATGGTAATAGGGACGTTAAAAAGGGTGACATATATGTTGGTGACATTATATATAGAGTCACACAGATGCTCATAGGCCCTGCATCTTTATTTCATACAATTACTGAATGCCCTCAATTGCGCTGCACGATTCACATTGTCTGAATAAAACCTAGAAATGTATTCTCCTGCCACTAATAAAACCATCATTTTAAAGGCACAAAACTATCTGTTTTGCAAGTTTTACAAGCAGTAATTCCAAGGTCTAACTCAACCTGGTCCAAGCAAAACATCCTTTCTTTTAATTGGAAGGTATGGAGCTATGGAGAGCAGTTTTTTTGACTATGTGTGGCGTCTTTAGCCACTAATGAACAGAGCAAATTAATTTTCCTTTCACTGGAAGTGAAGTTACTGTTGGAAACCAGAGTAGTAGCTGTATTTTCCAGAATGAAAGAAATCTAAAAAATGAGTGAAATATCTTAGAAATTAATTGACTACATTTTATCTGAATTTTAAAGCAATTTTAAATCTATGTAGAGACAAGATCAGCAGGAAAATAACCTATTCACCAAAATACCTAAGAAAATGAATCACCTTGGTTAAAATTTAAAATCTTCTGCTGTATATGTTATATAGCCTCTCCATATAATATTTTTAAATAAATCTACACATTTAAATAAATCTAAAGTTAAAATAGCTGTGCCCAGTGTCAACTGGATCATTTGATTTTGCAAAGTGGCTGAGAATATCTTACTGTCTGGATCTATTCCTGGAGAAGTTAGCCTCATTTAGTACCTTCAGTTCTCATTTTGCAAATCAACAAAAAAATATTATTGAAAGATGTCTCTGATACAATATTGCTGGATACTCCTCCAGTACAAAGGGGTATCTGCAGACACTCTCTTGCATTGGGCTGTTTGCCACCACCTTATATCATGTCCCTGAAGTGAAATCAAGAAGGAAACAGGAAAAAAAATCCAAACAACTCTGATTTCTCTGGCATATTCTTTCTGCAGCAGACTTTCATGCATCCTTGTCCTGGTTTTGGCTGGGTTAGTTAATTTTCTTCCTAGGAGCTGCTATAGTGCTGTGTTTTTGGACTTAGTATGAGAACAATGCTGATAACATGCTGATGGTTTAGTTGTTGCTCAGTAGTGCTGACACCAGTCAAGGACTTTTCAGCTTCCCAAGCTCTGCCAGGGGCACAAGGAGCTGGGAGGGGGCACAGCCAGGACAGCTGACCCCAACTGGCCCAAGGGCTATTCCATACCATATGGCATCACACTCAGTATAGAAACTGGGGGGAGTTGGCCGGGGGGGACAGCGATCACTGCTTGGGGACGGGTTGGGCATCGGTCAGCGGGTCGTGAGCAATTGCATTGTGCATCACTTCTTTCATATAGTCTTTTATAATTCTTCTTATTATTTCCTCTTTTTCTGCTGTCCTATTAAACTGTCTTTATCTCGACCCATAGTTTTTACCTTTTTTTTTTCCAGTTCTCTCCCCCTTCCCACCAGAGGGCAGGGGGAGGGCGAGCGACCGGCTGTGTGGTGCTTAGCTGCTGACTGGGGTTAAACCACAACAATCCTGAAGGGATGTTCTTGGAAAGCAAGAAAAATTGGATGGATGAAATTGAGTGGAATGGACAACAGCAAAGAAGTATGGAGAGTTAAAAGGGAAGGACATGAGAAGAATGAAGCTCCAAGAAGGCTGAGGCTTATCCGTGTCACACCAGGTTTTTTAATGGTGAAAAGACAGGCATGTGCAGACCTAACATGAAAATGATTGCACCAAATCAGACAAAGATAACACTTAATCTAATATTTTGTCTCCAACAGCAGCCAATCCAAATGCTTAAGGAAAGAACGTAAAAAACTTGGCAAGTATTTTCTTTTACTGGTGTGCCTTTCTAGCTTTTGGCAGTCTGTATTTAGGGTATTTTGGACAGGACAGCACTATATTCAATAGGTCCCCATGGACCCTTTTACTTTCATTAATTTGTTTTAGTCCAGTTTGAACCAGGTAACTTTTTTTTTTTTGCATTGAACGAATTTGATTTTTTTTTTTACTTCCACAACACCCTTTAGATGTTCCTTCAGTAGGCTTCAGCTTTGAAGGCCTATTTTCTATATTCAGGTGGCAAGCTTTTTCCTTAATTGCATGTAGGACACGTAAATGCATTTTTTACTCTCTGCTTCACTTTTCCTGTGGTATAATAGGAATAATAGTACCTCCTTTCTTCCCCAGGTGGCTGCTAAGTCGAGTAGATTTAAGAAGATGCTTAATTTCCTACAACAAGAGCCATGTAAGAAATCAGATTTCATACATGCCATTTCCAACTACAATACTTTAATCACTGAACATGTGTACATACATAGATGATACCTGCGTACATACATAGATGATACATGCATACATACATAGATGTGTCAATATACATATCTGCACACACATGTGGGTGTGTATACACACATATCCTACTTTTCTACATATCTTCAAATTATATTATTTGGATTCTAATACATTTTTATCTGTATTAAAACAAATTAAGTATAAATATATAAGAACAAATGGGTGAAAACAAATAATAGATATAACCCACTATTTGTTTATATTTCATACGAATTTACCAAACACTTCATTTAAGTTTTATTTTTCTACATTGAAAAATGTTGGCAGATCATATAGAAGCTGAAGAATTTTCTTTCCCCCCGCCCCCCTAAGACTAATTGGCTCAAGGTATGGCTAGTTGTTTCATCCTTATGCTGATTACTACAGACACATGCACCTCTTACAAGAACGATGATATGAAACTTTTTCAAAGCCCTCTTCCCAACTGAAACATCCCAGCATTTTTATTCAGTTTGATTAAGGAATTTATCTCTAAATTACTCTTCTAATATAACAGTACCCTTTGAGAAAATGCTTAATATACTTTATCCTTGAAGGTATAGTACTTTCTGATTAAATAAGCAACATTTAAAGATATGCACCTCATTAAAAAATGCTGTGCTATCCTTAAGCGATAAGCAAAAAAGAAAAAAAAAGATTTTACCTTGCTTAACTGAGTATCAGAACTCCAAAAATTTCCCTAAGAGTCATAAAAATCACACTGCAAGCAAACTAGAAGACAACCCTGCCCTCCATAAGATTCTGGAAAGAGTAATTTCCTCAGCTTCATGAGAAACAAAAAATAAGTTTTTAATTGTAACAAATGGTAAAATAATATTATATACTATTAATAATTTTCTGGTATCAGCTTAAGATTCATTCAACTCTCAATTAATTCCTCTCTTACAAGTCAGTCATATCTGTTGCATCTTTTTTGTCATATGACTGCAAAAAGAGAAATAAAACCCTACACTTCTGTGTGTGGTTAGCATGCTTCTAATGCAAATTCACTTAGACAAACATTACTTTGCATTTGCAACAAGCTAAGAGCATGCAAAAAGTCAGTTATGGCACCTAATTGATAACTGGTAACTCAATCTCAGTAATATGATTGCTTTAATATTTGTTTTTATAGTGTAAACTCACTATTTCTTAATGCTGATTTTTCAATATTTTGCTGTTTCTCCTCCTCCCTGGTAAGAGACCTTCTCAGAATCCTCTCAGCCCTGAAGAGTCAGGCATGCTCCTCCCACTTCCTCAGGTCCAGGCACATTTGATGTGCCTATTAGTTGTTGGCTTTTTTTTTTTTTTTTTCTCCTGGTAAAGCCCAAGTGACACAGGAATAATTCATCCTGCCTATTGGTTAGGCAGTTCAGATTGAATGCCAGACTGGGACGACTATTTGTTTTCTGGGCAGGAACTGATTTGCATTCAGCCCTCTCACAGTGTGGGCAAAGAGGGCTGGGTCTGTCTGTATCTGCAAAGTGGTATCCATGCTAGTGAAAAAGCTGGAATGCTTTTCTGAAAAGTGCCATTAGATTTCAATACGCACCTTCAGGTAACTACATACATAAATGAAAATCTGTACTTAATAAATTAAAAGTTGTCTCACTCTAAGACAGAAATTTCATTTAACATGCTGGGAAAAACACCAGAACAAATAATCATGTTTCTTGTTCAAGCATGATTAATAACTAGGTCTGAATCAAATAGAGATGAAGTCATACAGCCTCCATCAGACATAAGTTCAATTTAAGTACCTTTTTAAAATGGTGTCTCAGGCATTGGCTAGTTTCATCTCAACTAAATTACAGAACTTAGTGGCAGTATGAATAAACAATAAACATTATTTCTGGTAGTAAATTATAATGTGAATGGAAGATAAGATTATCTTCCATGATATAATGCCATTATTTTATTTGTAATAAAACCCCTGTATAATTACATACACATATTAGAGCATATACACGATTAGTGTTTTGCAATATCCCTTCTGTTAGCCAAATGCTCATTAGAAATTTAATTTTGCTCTGGTCAGCAATGTCATAAAGAATCACAAGATAACACAGGTAGCCGTCCTATTTGCCAGTTATGCATCATAATGAAAAAGAAAAAACTTTTCATTAAAAAAAAAAAAGCGCTAATAATGAGTAACTACTAGTGACTGTGTCATGTCACTTACTTGAAACCAGAGACAAATTCTAAACAACTAAAAGAAATCTTTCAGATTCAGTAATTGGACATTACTATGTACAAGTGTATGATTTCCATCCATTACCACCAACACTAAGATGTGTGAGCGTGTATGACAGATGCAGCTCTGCTCTGTTTTTACAGTTCATCACAAGGATTTTAGGTCTGTATCTCTCTGCATACATTTTGTGTTTAGTGTAAATATATAATAAATTACCATTAGATGTTGATGGAACAGAAAGATGAGAGAAATGAGAAAGCTTTGTTTCTGAAATCTGTATCAACTTCAGCAAATATTACATGACGCTTACTGACAACATGTGCAAAGCTGGTGACATGCTATTATTAAGTATCTGTTTTAATGTGTATGCCTATTAGCATAAGAACTTTGCAATGCTATATTAACCAATGTAACGTGACACTTGCTTACATACTTTGAGAGCTTAGCTGAACGCATCCATGATATCTAGCTTAATTAGTTTTGAAAGCTGTTGAGTCAGGGTTTTTAATATACCAGAGCTAGATGATGCGTGTGAAATGACCATTTTTGATAGTGCCTTTTTCAAGAGTGTGGGATGGACATGAGGAAGATCTTGTGTACTAAAACTTGGCACTTCTGTTTTGATGATAAGCAAGCAGATAAAGACCGTACAGTTCTGCGGGACTGCGAGTCTTACACGTGGAATTAACAGAAGAGTTTCATTATGTCCACGTGAATTGCACCAAAATATAAACCATAGCTTTATCTCACTGACTGGTTACAGTCTCTTGACCTTCACCCAACTATAGCCAAACTGGTCTCTTCCAAGTTTCCGTTCATATTCAAAGTAATAGTCCACAAAATGTTTAAAAAGGGGGAAAAAAAAAGTCTATTTACATGTAGCATTGGACTAAGACACTAAACTCCAACAACACACTCCCTTCACAGGGATAGTGCACAGATGTTGGCATGTAAGACCTGCTGTAGGTCTTTGGAGGGACAGTAAGACTAATGGCCAACCAGTTAACACTAGATTTTAATTTAATTCAATTTGAAAGCAGTTTCTAAGTCTTTTTCACTGTAATGGTTGTTTTTGAATGCCTATCAGAGGAAAAAATGAAACAACAGGAGGAAGAAAAAAAACCCTTCAAAACCAGAAAAAAACCCCATCTTTCTCCTGGCACCCTCTGGAGTCTGTCAAGATCAATTGGATTTTATAACATATTATTCCTCTATCTACAACCACTTTTCCAGTCAAAGTGGTTTACCAGAGAAATTGCAGTGAAATGGCCAGTTAATTTTTTTTTGCTACATAAAGCTAGCAAGTAGCACATCAATAAAACGATCCAGAATGTTACACTATTCCAAAACAATGCTTCATTTAAAGACAAGAGAAGTTGTACTTCCATTAATTTGTTCTCAAAGTGTGAGATTATTTTTAAAACAGCTCTATTGTTACTTATACTTGCAATACGATAACACTCAAGGGCTCTTAATACAGCTGGTCATATCAGATACAAAAATTGAGAAAAGGTTGCATTCAGCCCATATTCCTTTTACCCATGTAGAAGTTAAATGCCTAGATGGCCCTTATCAACTAGGCACTCATGATGCAAACCAATCCATCTGAATTTATTCATCTTAAAGTTATGCATTTAGTCTGAGCTAATTATCTAGGCTTCCTCTCTAATTAATAGGAAGAGACAGGCACCTTAAGAGGATGATTCATCTCTTCTTAAGATTGGTATAATGAAATGTTGGAAGTGATGCTCATGATCTTTTTCCACAGACTAGAAAGAGACCCTAAAAACCTAGATTAGACTAGATGTATATAAAAGGAACAAAGTTACATGAAATAAATCCCACCTTGATGGTGGGTTGCCTGTGTGTGCTCAACACAAAATATGAAAAAATGACTTTGTATTACAAACAACCACTACATTTTTCAGTTAGTGTAAGTTGCTCTACCAACCCTACTGGTGTAACAGTTTCTCACTCTGTAAGCAATTCCACAGAAATTTGAGAACTAGGGACAACTCTTAATGAGTTTTAGTTGCAAAATTTTGCTCCAAGGGATGCATAGTTTTCTTTTCAGATTGTACAGCAATCTGATGAATCTTCAATCTTAAATATTTTATTCTTTCATTATTCTCAAACAAAAGATATGTGATATAAGAGTTATCATATCCAACAGCAAGGATTACTTTATAGGAATATTGGTGATTCTCTGATTGAAGTCAGCTGTAGTCAACCCTGTATTTAGGTTGCGACCACAAGTCTGATCAGACAAATAAACATTCTCTCTGACAGAGTTCTGACAGAACAGATTCCCCACTGTTACTCAAGCTAGATAATATTTCAGGGAAGCTGTTGTCAGAAGTGACCAACCAACAGACTGTGAGCTCAGCCTGACTGTGGTTCACAGCCTACTCCCTGCTGCCCTCTTGCCTAAGGGCTACACACACAAGGCAACCATAACAGCCTATGACTGGCCAGTCATTACTAGTTCCTACTACCTTCTTTCATGAAGTCCTTGTCACAGAAGAAAAAAACCACCTTAGCTCCTGACATATGACAAGAACAAGCATGTTAATGTGCATCAGCACTGTCCAGCGATTCACATGGATAGTGTACATTTTGGTCATGTCATTGGAATGCACCTACTCACATGCTCAAGTATCACACACTTTCCCCTGACTCCCCTCATACCACAGGGATGCATTCGTTCTCATCACGGGACAGTGATGCACATGTTTGTCCTGTTGCATAAGGGGTAGGGGAAGAGAGAGTAATGGTGAACTTGTCATACAATACAGACATACTCAAATCATTTGATGGAGAAAGGGGTACTGAAAGCAGCCCTCTCATTTGTCCCCAATGAGCTGTTCAACACGTCTCATCGCAGAGACGGAGAACGGCTGTATTAGAAGGCATGTAAACTAACTGAGAGGAAATGGTCGTGTCTGGACTATTACTTACATCCAACTTTTGCGCTCTTTCCCAGAATTACTATTAGAAAGAACATGTATTAGACAAAGCATTAGAGTATAAGAAAAAAAGCACACCTCCCATTTTGTTTATCAAAACAAAGTATCACTTGTATCTGTTTTCGGGTTATCTGAATTTACCAAGCTACTGAAACCAACACCACTTTTTCCTGGTAATGTATTGGATGCAGTTGTCAATGTGTTGGCAGCAGGGGGCTGCAGGGGGGGCCTCTATGAGAAGACACCAGGGGCTGCCCTGTGCCGAACACAGTTACAGCCAGCTCTGCAATGGACCCACTGCAGGACACAGCTGAGCCCACCAGCCAAGCTGGTAGCACCTTGGGGAAACATATTTAAGAAACGGCAAAAACCACTGCGGGGAAGGAACACAGAGAGAAGGGCAGTGGGGGGCAGAGAGAAAGGAGGAGGAGGGAACAACGCCAGAGTAAGCAGGAGGTGCTCCACACTGGAGCAGGTATGTGCCCAATGGGACTGTGGCCCGTGGAGGGCCCACACCAGAGGATAGGAAAAAAGTGAGCAACAAGGACTGGCAGAGGGAAACGGCTAAGCACCAACTTCGTCCTTCTGTGCCACCCATTCCTGAAGAGACTGAGTGCAACCTGCAGCAGTAATGCTGCAGGGAGATGTCTAGAATGAAGGTGTGGAAACCAGGAAGGTGGAAGAGAGGAATCTGAAGTTGAGCCGGGGAAAGTGGGAGGAAAGGGGTTTTTCCTGCATGGCTAAATGTGTGTCCTTTTTTGTTGTTTCCCAATACTCCAATCACTAATTAAATATTTATGCTACCTGGCAATAAAGTAAGTTAAATTCCCCAAGTTATTTTGCCCATGACAATACTTGGTAAGTGAGTTCCTTGCCTTTATTTCAACCCCTGAGTCTTCTCACTCCTATTCCTCCTATTTTCTCCCCAGTCTCACTGGGGAGGGGGGGAAGGAAGTGAGTGAGCAGCTGTGTGGGTGCTTGGCTGTTACCCAGGGCCAACTCACCACACTTAAAATTAAAAGGGACGAGTGGATCCAACGGCAAGTTACTTTCATTGATTACCATTAGCCAAAAGTGTCTTTGCTGTGATCCAACCCATTCAGATTCTAAAAGTGAACCTTTTACCAGGGAGAGAAATGGCAAAGCTTTTTAAGTATAAAATAATTCAATTTGAGATCAACTGACTTACAGTGTTGCTGGTGTAAGCAGAGCCTCACAACACATAAATGAATAGCTTCTCCTTCCTCTTAATTTGCACAAGTAAGAGACATTTAAAATATACAAGTGTAGCTGCTTACTGAAGACCAATTTCCTTCTCTACAGTTCCTAACACAAAGGGAGTGGTATGTCCTCATTCTGCAGATAGTCATCAACATGTCTCATGACAAATTGTTTGGAATGTTTTTGACAAAAATCTTTCTAGTGGGGGAAAAAAGAAATCTTAAAGCAAAAAAAAGTTTTTTTAAAATGTAACAATTTAAAAATGAAATTGTTCTCCTTTACTTTTACACCTAGAAAAATAGCCTCTTTAGCATTTACAAGGTGAAACCAAACCACTTTTGTTGTTCTTTTGGGCCACGAGATATTATTACTATGTTATTTTGAACAGGGTTAAAAGATTAACCCCCAAACCAACCACTTTTTATGTCCTAATGCAAAATTACAACAAAGGTAATAGAATTACCCATTCATAATTTTTATTTTTCCCCAAATAACATGGTGGAAAAAAAAGCTCCAGAAATGGGGTGGGGAGTTAGACAGCAAGTAATTTTCTAACCAGCTCTAAAGCAGAAGTACTCTACCAGCATTATTTATTGTAAACACTAAAAGTACAAATTAGCTTTAAAATCAAATACAATTACTGGAAAACAGATTTGAAAACAAAAGGCAAGGATCATGAAATTAGAAGGTCTTACAAACCAGGAAAATATTTAGCCTGGAAAGAACACTTGTACAATTAGGAAAAGAAAGATCATGAACTGCATAGTGGTTATATAGCTACCTTGATTAGAACCTACATAGATCAGAATCTTACAAAAAATGTGCAAGCCAAAGGGCAAAGACACTTAGAAAATAAGGCATATACATTAGCCAACTTTTCATCCCAATTCCAAAGAGCTGATCATTTATTAATTTCAGTAAGCATACAAAGGAATAACTGACTTACTCCCACATCACGAAAAAAAACCCCAAACCTGTGAATGTACTTAGCTTGATGAAATATTTGAGGGATAGAAATTAAACGTCATAGGATTAGACAAAAATTACAATGAAAGTCTTAAAATGAAGGATGTCTGAAACAGCAAGTAAATCTAAAACTAAAAATATCTGCCTACAATACAAGAAGAGGCTAAGTGGGTCCTTAGTGTCTGACAGAACAAAATGTATCTTGAACAAACAGTGTAGAAATGCATATATTATATTACAGCAATACAGGAAAAACAGCAGTATAAGCCACAGATATCCAGGTTCCTTCTGCCCTGTGTGAGTAGAAAAATCTTGCTCCTTTTCTCCTTTCCTCCTTCCCTTTCCCTCCCCTTCCCTTTCTTTTCTCTAGTTCTTTCTTTCTGTCTTTCATAGGGACTCTAGGAAACTTGTAAATTCTTGCTGTTAAAACAGAACACCATGCCTTCACGCATAGGAGCTGAGAGGCAAAATCCCAACATGACAAAATGAAAATTATCATTAGCTCAAGATGGTAGTAATTCACTTCATTTTCACCTTATTTTGTATGACATTTTAAGAGCATAAATAAATATAAAATATATTCAAAAAAGGCATTTTTTCCATTTTCTTGTGGTGCACATTTTCTAGTGGTACGCCCGTATTAACTTCCTTTTAACATTGGAACAGTTTCTCAATAATACCTCCAGGGGTCTCATTATCTTTTGGCCTGGATGGGAACATGCTGCAAGTATGTTTGAAGCAAATAACATGCTTTTTCAATCGTATCAGAATGTCTTTAAATAAGCTGTTAAGAAAGGACATTTTCCTTCGTTGTGTGCCTTTAGGTACAGTACAACCTTATGTTTTTAAAGGATGGATTCTGTTCATCAGTGCAAAAGAACATACCATTCCCTCTGTCCAACATGCATTTTTTTGGGACTAATACTTTACTGCTATTATTAGTCAACCAATATAGTAGAAAACATATCCAGTTGTCTACTATAATAACTTACATGAACTGGAGACATGACACTTCTTACGTAGCTAAGAGTAACTTTTGTAAATGACTAATCCATGTCAACAGCTTCTAATTTTCTTCATTGTAGTTGCCAGTTCTGTCAGCAGCGCAGAATATAGACATTAATAAAACAAAACAAAGAACAAAAAAGAAAGATGATAAAGTAGCCTTCTAGCTTACTGACTTTGACTTCTAATTAAATAAATTTTGTAACACTACGGATTCCTGCAGAAAGCATGTTCGCATACACAACCATACAATCCAGGATGCGAAAAATCCAAGATCACTATCACTGTGAACCTGAAGCAGTTCAAACTTATACATTCACAGCCCAGAGTGCCATAGCCACAATTCTTGTTAAGCACTTAACAATCCATCTCAAACGTCCAGTCTTCCTCCTCTCTCTTCTCACCTTAATTTTATTTCATTCCTCCTCATCCCCAAGCTGCTTCTCTTACAATCAAGAAGCCACCCCACAAAGTCTTCTGCAATCCTAATCTTTCTAAACCATGCCCTACCCTATTCCAAATCCCTTCCTACTCAAGAATCTCATATTATTATGCCATCAGTCTAAATGTGGACTGAATACCTCTTGGATACAGCTGCTTGACTCCGATTCTGCTTGACCAAGTCCTGCTATTATCACCACCACTCTGCCAATACTACTCTTGATGCCGCTGCATCTCACTGCTTGCCTCCTCCATGGCTCTTCTCCCCACAACACAGGTTCTTCCAACAGCCAGCAGTACTCAGGGCTCCCTATTGGTGCCTGTGGCTCTCCTGGTATCAAAGCAGCCTCAGTGCTGGTCTGACAGGGATTTCACACAGGTCTGCACTTACTAAAATGCACCTAGAGAGCCCCCTAAGGGCAGAAGCAACAAATGTTTGTGAGAAAGCAGGATGTATGGAATCCATATTATTAACGAGTCATTACAAAACCGCCTAGCAAGCAATAAGTGTGGTCAGATTCTGTTCAACGCTTGTTTTGGTTAAATAGGCTTCTCCTCTTTCATCTTCCTTCTTCTTGTCTCAGTGTGGTTGCCCGAATGTAGTCGTTCTGTTTAAGCCTGGCAGATACAACCTATCCAGAAATGGTGACTTTTTCCTTACCTTTTCTCTTTCTCTATTATTCCTTGCCATACTCTCTATCTTAGTGAATCCTCTTATTGATACTGTCCCCTCAGTAGCTGTGTTTATGCCCAGTTAGCAGGTTGGATGTGTAGGAGATTACAAAGGAAGAGATGAGATTTATTTAATATTGCTTAAAAAGTTACAGTTAAGTCTTGCAGGCTTCCACCTTTGAATCAAACGGATTTTGTCAGATTACGTACAATGCATACAAACCAGAGTCACTCCAAAACTACAAGCTTATTTCAGAACCTAACTCCCTCCAAAAATATTTAACAATTCATTTCCATTTGATTCTTGAAACAGAATCTGTAATCAAAATTACATACACTTTTAACATTACTTTTTAAACAGCCAGAGCTTAAGTGGCAAGAGAAAAACCACTGTTGCACAGCTGGAACATGTTCTAGTTCACAAACACCCTGCTTTCTTTTTTAGTTCAAAATGCTTTCACAATTCAAGTAAAGTTTATACTCTTCTTAACCTGTTGTAGACAGAGAATGTTCTACTCCATTGCAATACCTAATAACGAAGTGCATTTTGTTACAAAATCAAAATAATTTGCCACTATAGTTGACAGTATCTTACAGACAAAAGTAGACATTATTAGCATCCTTTTTTTCTTTCTTACATAAAATACATTGCATTAATTTAATGAGGAAAAGACAACACTACATATGTTACTACTTCTCATAATTGCTAATCTCCTGCCATGAGGAATTTCCTTTGAGCTGTGAAAGAGTATGAACGCTAACTATATGTGACCTCAATGTTTACAATGAACCTACACACAAATGATAGACTTTGGGGCAGGAGGGGCATTTTACCTTGCAGCATGGAATTGTTTCAGTTTCTGCCTCTAGCTTTCAAACAAGATGACTGCGCACTTATTATCAGTAAATGGGTACAAAGTCTAGTCACGTGAACTGAAACAGAAGGGTGGAGGGAAAGAAGGAAGGACAACACTGAAAAAGACAACTTCTTATACAACACTGACAATGTTCTTGATAAGACGCTACTTCACTAGCAGGAAACAATCTCAACATGTATTCATAATGCATATATACACATGCTTAACCAACTTGTCTTAGTTTGTTGCTGAAGATCTCCTGTTAGGCTTTTCAAATGCTAGTGACTTTGCATCATATTTTTGGAAAACAAGGGCAGTGCCAGAATCTCAGGTACATTTCTGCCTTTGGTACACATGGTAAGCATTCTGGCAGAATATCTACATAGCAACTTCTGAGAAACTGCATTAAAACACCTTTTAAAGTATAATTTCAAATCATTGGTTTTCAAACTTTTCCATTTGAAGCACAGAACTATTTAGAAATTCTCTCTACATATATACTGTACACTGTAGCCCATCCTGGTTTGCTCACTACGCGGTCTTTTAGAAACTGTATGTGACCTCAGAAAATGACTGCTCCCAGGAAGTCCAAGGACCCCAATACAAAAAATCAATCACTAAACTTTGAAAAGTGCTAGCTATTTTGTATATTATTCTCCTCCGACCACCCCAATTAATGCATTTTTCATAAGGAACCTTGATCAGGAAGAGAAAGATCTATGTCCAAAGACGTGTGACAACCAATGCCACTGAAACTTAGCAGAATCCAAGCCTTACATTCTAAATATAAAATTTTACTTTTCTTCCAGGCAAAATATTGAAGCTAACAATGACTGGGAGAAATCAAACTGAATTAATGTTTTTGAACAGCTGTCTAAATATAAAGTTTAAATTACATTTTTCTGTGGTTCAAGAAATCAGCACAGCTTGTCCAGAGCTTTTCTCCTGCATTTTTCTTCCTCTACTTTAAAATAACTTTGTACTGCAACAAATCTGAAACAATTTTAAATAGCCAACCTTTTTGCTGTCTCAAATACAAATAGGAAATGCTAGCTCTACCTTAAATCTTTGTAAAACTCTGCACCTACTGTCTTGCACAAAGCATTACCAAGTAAAAATAAAGACAATTTTAAAAAATCTTGTCAACCTCCCTAAAATAACCAGCTAGTTTTTAATCTCTTTGATAATCATATTTTTAGAGAAACCATATAGTAGAAGATACTGAAAAAAATCCTTCATATAGACGTGGGAAGCAGTACGAGAGATGCAACAGATGAGATGCAACATCCCTTGGCAAAACACAAAAGTATTTGTATTTCACCAAGTTTCTTATGTACATACACAGCAACTCAGAGATGTATAACCACTATTTACTTACAATAATTTTTTATTAAAACAAATTATTAAGCAACATTAATTCAAAAACTTGGAATCATGTAAATTAGAAGAAAGTAGTCACAGAACAAGAATATGTATGCCAAAATATAGATGGATTGAATGAAGAGCAGACTTGCTTGTGCTAATTAACATGACAATTCAAGGCATTTGATATGGAAAACCAAAATGTAGCATAAAAATATCTATTCATTCTAACTAAAACAGTATGCAAAAAATTACAACGAGTTAACAAGTGAAAAAACAAACATCCTCCCCCTCTCCTACCCAAATCTGAGCACTGAATGCAGACTGAATGGTTTTTCTTTGTTTGGATTTCTTCTCCGTGTTTGATTAGAAAACACTAAAGGGTGCTAAAGTGACAGTTACTCAGTGACTTCAAAGCATAAGTAGGACTGAAAACTGAAATGCTAACAGGGCAGCTGCATTTAGGCTATGGTAAATAGTGTACCACATTCCCCAGCAATGTATTCTCCAATGATATGGAACAGATCAATGTAGTTTAATGGATTATATTATCTGTTTTGACCAATAGGTGCTTTTGTAGTTTGTTGTTTGTTTGTTTGTTTTTTCCCCATGTGGATACGAACAGAGTCCAACTTCTTTTTTTCTTTCAGAATTTGTTAGAAACATTGTTTTTTAAGATACTTTGGTATTCTGGTCACCAAGTCGGAGACAGTATCTACTTATTTATATAGGAACATTCATCTGTATAACAGACTTCAACTCATCAAATTGGCAAAGGAAATTATTTTTTAAATAGTGTTGTTTGAGAAGATAGAAGAATGCATGACTGGATTTACTGGAATCTAGTGGAAAGGCAGAGCTGTCAGTCCTTTTGTCTCAGTTCATCAAAACGTCTCTGCCAAAGCTTTAAAAGTTTAGGATCGAACTTAATCACACCACTAACTGTTCATCTACCAGGTACTGTACATACATATTTATAAAAACAAAACATGATAAAGAACACTGCTGTCTTAGACTGGCTGAATGTTGGTGCACATCTAAGTGCCTATGCTTCCATATAAATCTGTTAATACAAACTTGCATTTAACAGGGATTCAAATGAAATATACCAATAGAAGAGCTAAAAATGGAACAAAGGATATTTGTTAACTTCTCTTATCATAGCAAAACCCAAGGAACTTAGCTAATTTCTGAAGATATTTTTGAAAGTCACACATATCCAGAATTAAAAGATACAGCTCTGTTGTTCCTAGGGACTTTGTACATACAAATTGGATTACTGGATGCTAAGAGGATATTTATTCTGCAACAAACCTTCAGTGAAAAAAAAAAAAAATGTTTAAACTTCATAAATTTAAATTAACTTCATAAGCTCAGTCCAAAAACATGAGTGACAAGTTTGACTAAAAATTCTGTAGCCATGTAGTTATCCTGAAGGATGTAGGAGAATCATTATTATGAATTTGTGAAATCTGTGGATTGCAGAGAACTCTGTGCATGCAGTTCTGAAGTCGTCACTATGGCTTTTATGTATGGAACTCAGTGACACAGTCTAATGATTTCGGTGGTGTGAGTTTTGTTTGTTTGTTTGTTTTCATGGTTGTGTTTAACTGTATTTAAGACATATATAGAAGTTTAGCTGGACGAACTATCAGCCGTGCAATGTAAGAATAAAGATCCAGGTTTTGTAGTTGCTATAGCCGTAGTTTCTGACTTTCAAATAATACTTGTCTAAGCTATCTCAAGTCACACACAGAACAGGATCTTTAAAGAAAGATGGGCTTGAACAGCAAGGAAAAATATAATAAAATACATTATCTAGTGGATCCAATGAAATATATTTCCCAGATGTGATGAAGTTGGAAGAAGCAGGTCCCCATCCTTTGGAGGTCCTTCAAGAGGCAACAATCCCCCAGCTAAATATATTAAAAAAATTGCAAGTGGGCAAGGGTTTACTATATTTCCACCAACTTTAAAAAGCTTTAGTGTAGACACCACCCCAGAAGATTCTGGTAGAGATTCAGTGACAAGAGTGACATCTACTCAGTGAAGCTCTATGCTTCCTGAGGCACGTAGGCTTTCCCCCAAGCTCTGCAACTCAGGAATACAGCCTAACCCTTCCTCATTTCATGATGACAATACAAGGTGGTTAGTCTCTGGATGGCACATCCTACTTAATTAGGATACACAGCCATCTGAATACTAGAAGTCTTGTTAATAGCTGTTGGAAAATTGCATTAGTCTAATTTTTCCAGATGAGAGCATAATGGCTGGCCTAAAAAAGAAAAGTCAGTGAAAAACAGATTACGGAGCCAGGTTGTCAAATGTGGTCATTAATACAATACTCACTCCCTATTGCTTGTAGGAGCCACTGGTGTAAATGACACATGCAACACTTTTGAGAAGTGATACAATTCATTCTGTAACACAGCTTCTTGCAGATAGCTGCCTCATTAGGCTTGCAAGGTAATCGATTATTTTTCATACTTAAAAATGCAGAAAAATATTTCAAACTGTATAAAAAGTTATTAAGGTCTTCATGAATTAGATATGTTGCCAGTCCATTAGTAGAATATGGCCTTTCTATAGAAACCACAGCTACAAAAATTTACCCGAGTGCTGGACTTCTCTAAGGATACAGAAAAACTAGAATCCTGAAGAGCAATCAAAATGCTAAAAGCTTCAGAAAGCATAAATTATGAGGAAAGGTTAAAGGAATGAAGTTTGTTAAATCTAAAAAAAAAAAAAAAAAAAGCATAGGGGAAAAACAGGGGATACCATAGAAA
>VZTL01046317.1:143699-162117 GCA_013400535.1 Scopus umbretta | reverse complement strand
AAAAAAAAAAAAAAAATCTACAACACTCTGAAAAGTGTGATTTCAGTCTACATACAAATACAAATACCTACTATAAGCCATTTAACTGACACTTTTGCATAGCTGCTAGGGTGTGAAAATATCAAGTCTCTGGTTGAGAAACAGGAATTTATCTCTATTAAATATTATTCTTCCCCAGATTCCAACAGTGAAGATCCAAGTGTCTGCTTGAGACTTACATCAGAAATCCCAGACCATCCAGACCAAATTTTTGTCAAGCCCAGCAAATGAAGGCTAGAACAATGCTGTTCCAGAGACGACTAAACTGTGGCTAGAGGAGCTTCCCCAAGTGCAGGCACAAACCACAGCTAAAGTCCCATGTCACTGTATCTGGAAAGAAGCATGCACACACATACGCAAAAGCCTTTCCCTTTAGGCTTCTCTGTCCACCACTCTGGAAACAAGCAGAGGCTGATGACAAGGCATAAACTGCTCTAACACTTCACAGGAAGCAAAGCACAGGATTAAGCAGTTTAAAAATCAAAACAGCACGAAGTTTAAGACATTTTTCCTGCCTGTTTTGTTTCCTATATTTTAATTTTAAGAGAGTTCTAAATCAAGGAATCTGAAATACAGTAAAAAGCAAATAATTATGTAAAAGGAACAAAGTTGGGCAACATCTTAATGTGAAAGAGTGACAAAAAAGTGACAGATGTGATTTCTGGATGAAAAAATGAAGAGAACTTTTCTTAATTCAGGACTTAACACTGCTTTGTTCAAATATTTTCCTCTAATCTCTTCAGAAATTACTATAACAGTACAAGGCTTGGAAAGCACATTTTCAAGCCTAAACTAGTTCTAAAAATACTAAACACATACAGAGCCACGCTCACGGCAGACATCTTATGGCAAGGGCTCACATTTGTTTGTGATACAGCAGGAGACGCTTACGAGACTGCATTTGTGCAAGTCAGGGCGAAGTTTTCAGACAGCAATTAGGACTTGCTGACACCTCAGTAGATGAATGGGAACACTCACCTTCTTTTCAACTGCCGTGCTCTCTATAAATTTGTTTGAGATGTTCAGTCAAATGGTGTTGTAGCAAATGGATACAGAGGTTATTCAAGTCCTCCTACCTAGGGCATTTGAGGCACTTCATTTACAAGACCATGCTTCCTACACAGCCAGTGGAGAGAGGCACGCTTCTACCGAGGGTTTGCAATTATCTTCTGGTCTCTCCACTCAGCTCAGGTATTTATGCAGTCCTAAATTTGGAGTTTAAAATTAAGATGATGTGAATAATCACCCCATAATTTCTGAAGCAGATATGAGTAACAATTCAATAATCTACATAAAGTTTGTCGAATAGTTGGTATTTTCTTTCTCTGATGAATAACTTATTGTGAAGGTAAGAAACATATGGATTGACACTAGTATGATTTTGGAAAACAACATACAAAACACATATACAATCCAAAATAGTTTTCACCCAGTTTAGCTCATGGTAAAGCCAGTCTTCATCCTTTTCTCTTTTGACAGCTCTCACTTACTCGTTCACCTAAACAACCCCGTGGGAAGCCGCAGACATTACTAAATATTAGGAACTCTCTGGAAGGCAAATGCTGGATTTGATCAGGAAAGCGGTGACAAAGAGTTTGCTCTAGGCTTCTTTCATGTTTTAGAAAGCCAATTTGCTGATCAGTTTTTTTTAGGGGGAGAATGACATAGATTCCAGAGACGTAATCACCTATATGAAATCTTGTATCACAAAACAGAAAGTATGAACCACAATGTCTGTTCTCCTGGGAATTAAAAAGGATAAATATCTAATCACATAGGTCCTTGACAAAGGAAAACAGTATCTTTTTTTAAGAAGACAGACTAGAAAAGCACTTTCTCTTTTAACATTAGGCATCTCATTTTCTCCTACAGTAAGTGTGCTAACTACCCAGTTACAGACAGAGAGCAGTGCGAAATACCACAATGGAGACACATCCTTCACCCTAATGTCATTGGCCATGTTGATGATTTTCATCTTTTTCTATTAAACAAGAATTACTAATAACTTCTTCTGAAGACAGGAAAGAGTATACCACAATTCAGACAAGACGGAACTGAATTCATATAACAGGAGAAAAAGAAAAGATGCAGAAGTAGTATATCTGGCTTGCGATATGCAGTCACAACGTACCACAGAATTATCGTTAGTTTTGGAGTCTCCAGTATCAGATATGGACAATGAAGACACTACCATCAGTTTTCTTCAGTGTTGGTATTTCCCAGATGTTTAACACATACCTTAATTAGGCCTCCTAATTTCTCTTTAAACTCTAACCAACACTAAAATAGTCTTGATTTATTACCTACTTCCCAGACTCTGCAATGGCTTCCCATTCACTGCAAAATTACAAAGATGTCTCCTTTTGGTTTCTCAGATGTGCGTGAGAAACTCTGCTAAGCATGAAACTGCCAGTCATCAGTTATTTAGGGAACTCATGGCCTTCCCAGTTTCAGGCCCTCAATACTGAACAGAGGAGTCTCTCTCTGTTTCTCTCTAGTGGAACTCAAATCTAGTTTGGGGCACAATGTTTCTCCTGACCACATCCCTACATATGCACAGACAAAATGATGCTCTGAAATATGTGGCTCTTCCCTTCTACCTTCAGTAGATAGATACCATGAATCAGAGGGTTATATATTTTCATTTGTTAACTGTGAGCTATCTTAGCAATAACTCTTCTATAAATTTATAAGACAGCTAAATTGTGAGCATAAGTAGGCTGTATTCTTTCCCTGCTCATCTTTCTGTGCAATTCTAACAGTGTCTTAATTAGCAGCATGAATTATTTGCCATGGTAATAGGGAAATAATCAAAGCACAGAATGATGATCTCCCTGAAAGTTCAAATGGAAGACATTGGCTAGAGGTACACCACCCAAGACATTATTAGCAAAAGACAAACAAAAATATAAGCATCTCTACCACGTCCAAGCCCAGACTGTTGCACAAGTGAAAAATTCCTTTACAAAACACAATACAGCTATATGAATGCTCTGATGTGCCTCATGGTGAGCTCTGAGAAATGTAAGCAACTGAGCCTGGAAATGTCCCAGCACATCTGTTAACTAACTTAATGTTCAGACAATTGTCACAGGCAAGTTGTAGCAAAACAGTAGCGTCTGTAGCATTTGATTACAGACCTCTGGTGCTATAGCATTAAGACATTCAATAGAAATTTGCCCTGGTTTCAGCTGGGATAGAGTTAATTTTCTTCCTAGTAGCTGGCATAGCGCTGTGTTTTGGATTTAGTATGAGAATAATGCTGATAACACACTGAAGTTTTAGTTGTTGCTAAGCAGTGCTTACACTAGTCAAGGACTTTTTTTCTCAGCTTCCCATGCTCTGCCAGGTGCGCAAGAAACTGGCAGGGGGCACAGCCAAGATAGTTGATCCAAACTGGCCAAAGGGCTATTCCATACCACATGACATCATGTTCAATACAGAAACTGGGGAGAGTTGGCCGAGGGGCAGCGATCGCTGCTCGGGGACGGGCTGGGCATCGGTCAGCGGGTGGTGAGCGGTTGTATCACTTGTTTCCCCCCTCCCTCCCCCCCGGGGTTGTGTTTTGCTTTTCNCCCCCCGGGTTTTGTTTCTCTTTCACATTGCTCTCCTTTTCATTACTATTATTATTTTTATTTTATTTTATTTCAATTCTTAAACTGTTCTTATCTCTAACCCACGAGTTTTCTTACTTTTGCCCTGCCTATTCTCTCCCTCACCCCACTGGGGGTGGGAGGGTGAGCAAGCGGCTGCGTGGTGCTTGGTTGCCAACAGAGGCTAAACCATGACAAAATTATTTTCTTTCCAGAAGTTAAACAATTATGAATTCCTAAAACAAACGAACAAACAGAAAGTCCAAGTGAATGCCCTAAAGTATAGAAGCTCTTCCTTAAGTTTGTTTATACAGGTTATTTAATTTCAAATAAAGTTTAGCACTTCCAGAGTCAATCATTCTTTCTGGAGAACAGTTTGGAATAGCCAAGTGACACTATACGAGACAGCTCAAGTTTCTGGCATCTTAAAACAGAGGATGTTCTAGAACAGCAGAAATATTTCTCTTTATAATTAGCAAATAAACCAAACAATCTGAAGTGTCAGAATAAACAAATAAGCCAGAAAAAGCATCACAGAATTGCCCAGAGCTAACTGTCCATACAGACAAGTTTAATAACTAATTATATGGAATTTTTTTTAAGGAGAGTCATTTAACCGTTAATATTGTTGGGGTGTTTTTTTTGCTAATACTAACGATCTGTAACACTGCTTGCATTTTCTAAGACAAGCACTTTACAATAACGAGTCCAAGAAGTGATATAACAGAAATATTTTCAACTCCAGCACACGCAATGCAAAACTGCTATTTAGACAAAATGCCAGACTAAAGGCTACATCCCAGACTGAACAGAAGACCTAGATTCAGGAGCACATACCAGTTCATAACTCCCATTTCAACTACAGAGATGGAATATGTCTTAGTGTGAAAATTACACTTGGTATAGAACACAATGGCCTGTTAATAAACAAAGCAGGTAACTGATTATCTTGCCATTAAACTCTGCTGAGATCACGGACTTCCAATTCTCTCTCAGTATCACAAACAAACTAATAACATGAACCTTAAATCCAAAAAACAGTTACACAAAGGGTTTCTCAGCAGCTCGATTCACATTTTCTACTTAAGAGAGTTTTTGTAACTTTCCAGCAGGGAAAGCATAGCTTGGCTAGGCAGCAAGTGGGTTTTGTAGCTGATCTAAAACAGAGCAACACCTTAAGAGGAATTAGGAACCACACCAGTAATCACACGACAGCAGAAGTACAACACATTTCTTGAACCTTACCCAGCACACATTCACTTTCATGTGATCTTTCTTCTTGGGGAGAGAGGGCCCCAACTGGACAAAGGTAGGTCACTTTCCTAACTGCAAAATGAAAAGCCAGTTCTGGTACACCTCTGGTACATTTATACCATAATAAAAAGATTTGAAAAAAATACTTTTGTTATGGAAATTGCAAATGGTATGACAGAGTTGTGCAGGATTTTTATTACCATTCGGCGTTATGTTCCCCACTGGCAATGTATCAGAAATGGGGGGAGAGGTATCTTTAAGTTTAGTAACACAAGAACTGGAATTAAAAAAAATAAAAATAAAAAAGGAAGAAAAAAAAAAAGAAAAATAAAAGCTTAGTTACAAACATGCTAAAAAATTTAAGTGAGGAACCCCCATCATCAAGAAAATGTCCCTTTAGTATTGAATTCTAAAAAACATCTCAACATATTATATACATAAGACACTTTCAGTTACAAAGCATCTACTAGTCAAAGCAACCTTTGTTTTCAAAATAAGAGCATTTTGAAATTCTATTACTTAGGCATTTTGCGGAGTCACTGTCCTTAAGTGTCCACAACCTTAAGAAAATCTAAATACTTGCTTAATTTTACAGTGTTGAAGAGCTCGCATGGAAAAAATGTGGGACATCACTCCCCTGACAAGGCACCATACTTTCTAAGAATCACAAATTCACATCGTCCCTACAACTATTTTTAAATTACTTCCTTTGTTCCTCTCTCACACACAAATTGCCAGCAAAAGAATTAATAAGCCAGAGAAATGGAGGATAAGTTGGATCTCTCAGATGACTGTGGGCATTAGTCAGGGTCTGGAGGGGTCAGGAGATTTTGTTATCTTACTTCAACAAACAGGTCTGAATTTTGAAAGACGATGGCACTGCAGCCTTTTCAAATTAGTCATACAGATCCTACTAATAAATTGCCATGGAGTTTTGGAACCCTGTTCATCCAAAGCTATCCATTTCCCGTGCAGTACCAAGATACAGGATATTCAACAGCAAGTTTCCTAATAGCACGGAAAAATTCCATTACAAAAAACTTTCAACAGTTAAACTATAAACAGCAAATTCAAGGCTACTATTAGTAACAAGGGATAACAATTTTTCACACTTTATCATAATGAAAGGTAACTACATTAGTGTTTTCCAGAACTGAAGCAATAAGTTATTTGAACAAAGTTCCAGATAATCAAGTCTTTAACATAAGAAAACACAGCCTGTCCTCTAGTAATGCAATTCAGTCTCGTCCCAGACACTGTCAGTCATCCAATTCCAGACATGGCATTCTTCCAAATAAGGTTGTTCAAGATAAATACTCTATACAACTAACAGCTCAACCTCACCTTCCTCCTCTTACAGTGATATTACCAGAGCACTCAACATCCTCTGAAGTTCCAGGGCTAAGTTCATCAATGTGCAACTGAGCCAATGCACATCATCCTGGCCATATTTATCAACATTCAACCATATGCAGAATATTATGGTTGTCATGATGCCAGCAAGCAGTTAAAAAAGGGCAATGACAAAAGAAAACAGATTAATTATGTGGCAGAAAGAGAGGACTCTCAGGATATGCAGGGAAATTTCTGTACATCTGTTAGCCTGAAATATTCTGCAAGAGAAATCGCAGTGTGAAGCACAGAGGCGCACACCAACGCTGTCCTTCAGCCTATTCAGGCAAGTGCAGGTTTTGCACAGACACTGTGGTCAGACGCTTGCCAAGGTGTCTTAATTGTGTGAATTGAAGTGACTGCTCAGTTTGCTACACCAAGAACTAACCAGGCAGCCCTCAGCTGAAAAGCACAAATAATCCAGCACTAGAGACAGGACAAGCTGTCTTGCCTCTGTGGACCTAATAACCAACTTCACCTTGTAAATCTTCCTGTAAAGCACTGTAAGATAAATATGTAATCATTTTGGCAGCTTTGCTTGGACAGGAAACAACACACTGAGCAAAAAGAATACCTAAATATTTAAGACAATTAAATCTTAACAAATCTGTAATCTGACTTCTTATGGGACACAGAGTCAGGTAACTGACTAAAACAAAAACATTTAGACCAGAGTAAGAGAAGTATCTACATTGGAAGCAGCACAGAGAAGAACACACGAAAAGTACAGCAGGTTTCCTAATAAGCACACAAAGGAATACCACTACTCAATGCTGTATTTGATCTCACCCAGAAGCCAAAACCAGAAGATGAAGTTGGTCCTCTTCTACATGTACAGCTTTGCTCAAGACACACACATTATACTGGAGAGTCCATCCCGAGCGGCCTAACTCACTCTGAAACTATTACATAAAAACATACTGTGCATATACCTGTTTAACTTATTTTCCTCGTAACCAGCTCCATCCTTTATCATTGGGCTCTCGCTCTAGCCCTGCTCCTCATCTTGCATGGGCATCCTAAGGTTGTAATCAAAGCTTCACTCCAGGAGAGCAAACTGCTACAGACCACTATAAAGTCTGTGCCCAGTTCTGGACTTTGCCAACGCATCTAGATCCAGTAGCACAGATACTCTGCTGCTAACCTTGTTCTAACTATCTGGAGTATAATACTCACTGGAGCCAAGCCCTAATAAAAGAGGTGTTTATTCACATTCATAAGGTTTCTTTCTGTAAATAATAAAGCTGACCAAGCAGAGCAGAACTGTGATGGCAGAACACACTACAAAACCCACCTCTTTGGTAAGTCACTGCCTCCTTGTAAAGGAAATGCAACAATTGAAGCTTCACAGTGGTTCAGAGACTAAGGAAATGCAAGAATACTTGTACTAGAACCATACAACTGGTTTATCTGTGAGATATAGGTGTTTTAGTAACAAGCACTACAGAAAAGCTTAACATGTACATATGCAGGCACTACTGGGAAGAATTAATTAAGCAAATCCTAGAACAGGCCCCAGGAACATACCCTAGCAGAGACCCCAGGATCTCTATCTTTTCCAACAAATAAATATCATCACTTTGTAGTTCACACAGATTCACAAATGCAGCTGGACAAACTGATGGAAGAACACTCAACAAAGAGCTAATGTACAAAGACACTATGAAGTCCTCTCAGATTTGGAGGATATTGATTTGAATGCTGCATTGCTTCCTACACAAAACACATTTTTCCATCCCATTACAAAAAATATTTTTTTCTCATTTCTAGGGTTAACTTTCACAATGACTCCTGTACTTGTTACAAATATGCAGAATATCTTGATTCTAATTTTTTTTAAGATAACAAAATGTAATAGACTCTCTCATCAGAAAAAAAGTTGGTTTTATCACTAAAGGCAGAAAAGAGGATGTTATCTAATCTACAATGACTCTACTGTTGACTTAAAAAAAAACAAAACAAAACAAAACAACATCTCATACCTTTGATACTTAGGCCAGGATTTTATTGATTACGTGCTTGGAAATCCAAACTCTTTTCAGCAATGTATTCAGAAGTCATATCAAAACCTAAAACTAACGACTAATAGTTTAATCAAAGCATTTAACAACCAGGCCTTGCAATCAACAAGCCAAAACCAAAGTCAAATTGATCGATATGACCTTGTCATACAGAAGGAGCAGTTCTGAGTGCTATTGATGAGTTGACTTATCCGCACAGTATAGCATTATGATATATACTTTATCATGACATGCCTGGTTAGAATTAAACACTATTTTCATTAAAATTCCATAAAAGATTGTGTAAATACCCTTAGCACCAAAATATGAATTTTCAGTGACAATGTTGAAAGTACATCCCTGTATGAGTCAAAAATCATACAGCCATGTTTACAGGTGAGTAGCCATCCTGTCTCACCAGAGTTAAGCAGCTTTCATCATGCCGGGTCTGTCTCAAGGCAAAATAATGTTGTCAGATGATAGCTGGTGAGATTCTGAAGCAAATGTGACTATTCACAACTGCACAAAGTAAAGGGAGATGATTCAGCTGGCATGAAAGTACAAAATACAGCCCATAAAAACAGGCCCCCTGTTTTTGCTATCTCAAATTAAAAGAGAGGCAAAGTCAACAAAAGGTCTTGACAGTAACAAGTGTGGCCACTTTACAGATAAACACAGCACATACATGAGAGACACTGTCCTGTGATAGACTGAACAGGGCCCGATTTCTACCTTACAACCTGAGCACAAGACAAGCACAGTACATTAATACACTTGAGTGTCAGGCTTAAGGTAGCAGTTTCAGTTCCAGGTGCAAAAAAACATGCAGCAGAAGAACAGATGGAGGCTGCTTTCAACAAATTCTAGCCTAAATATCTAAAAACCTTTGTTTGTGACAACAACAAAAAGTAGGAACATTCTTTAGAGACAGTGCTTTGGGATCCTTATGAAACTTCTTCCAGTAAAGCACCCTGCAGAGTAGTATTTCTGGTTTATGGCAGACGTTTTTCACCTTTTGATTTAGCTTTAAGGTGGCTGGTTTTTATGTTCCATCTGCAAAAACATAAAAAAAATAAAGAGAAAGATAACTAGCGGAAAAACTAACATTGGGGTTCTTGTAAGGCACTTAAGTATGATAAAGATGTTCTTTCTGTTCTGTACCATCTGTAACTGCTTACAGCTGCATCTGCTTTAGAAGTAGTCAAGTTAGCAGAAAATTAAAAAAGCCCACCTCTTCACTACTTAGCTTTAAAGTTTCCTTTTTTGAGAGGGGAAAAAAAAAAAGCTCTTTAAACTATTTTCAACATAAAGCTTAATTAGATTCTACTCTTCATCTTCAAAACCCTGCAGAGATCATAATATTCCCCACTACAGCTTTTAACCCTTTGTGATAACTTCTCAGAGCAGCTATTCAAGTGAAGGTATAGGATCAGCCACCTCAAGAGAATTCACAGAGCAGATGATCTTTCCTCCAGCAAACAGACCATCAACCTGAACTTCTGAAAAGGACCAGAATGACCTTGCGCCATCAGACCTGGAAAGCAAGACACAGAGACGTACCTCACCTCACCAGTCTGCAACACAGGCTACGGAAATCCACATAATCCAGCTCTGTTTCCCTCCTGCTATTTCACCAACCTCACCTTTAGCTAACAGTCACCTGGAAAATGGACTTCCCATTGACTAACCAAGTCAAAGTTACGCTACACCTATTTTATCTTGCCAAATGGGTCTGACACAGATGATGGTGAGGTAAGTCACAACCGTAGCCTTGAAAGCAGTAAATTTATACTAGTAAAAATAGTCCTTTGTGTGATAACACACAATTCAGCTTTGGTCTCATACATCCAACATATCTGTACCAACAGCTGGTTGAGCCTAATTATAATGACTATTTAGAATTCATTGTTGAATTTCTACCCACCACAAAAGTTTCCAGATAAATTTAAATGAAGTTTTAAATTGGAGCTAGCTATCCAACAGAGGAAGGGATGGCAAATTGCTAAGTGCCACAGACAGCAGCACTGACAGGCAGCAGAGAGAGACACAACTCAGCTGCTGTGTTCACCTCTGTCCTGCTAATCACACCACCACAGAGCTAAACATTTTGTAATGCTCACTCTTGCCCAAGCTACGCTATCTCAAATGGAGTAAACTGAACTTATTAATCCAAGTAACTACTGAAATAAAAATAACCCCCCAGAATATACACTTGCTACTAGCATAACCTGTGTGGAGAATCCCCCCTGCAAAACTATCTGTGCATCACTGCTGTAGAGACAGATGCACCAAATTTACATGCCGAGACCACTTGATTTTTTGTAGCACCTGAAACTAGGCTGCACCATGAATCCATCTGTACAGTGCTTTTGCTATTCTAGCATGAAGTTGCTATTTGTGGTACTACTGACATAAGAAAATGCTGCAAGCAAAGAGTTCCCAAACTTCTGTGATTCAGTGGAACACTATCAGCTCTTGACATTTCCACTGATCTCTGTAAACTTCTTCCAAACTTTTAAAGCTATTTAAAATTATATATTGTTCCAAATTTACTCTAAGTTATCTTCTGGCTAGTTATCAGATGAACAACAGGATTTTTTAAAGATACCTCAGTCCAAAACCAGCAGAATCCATAGGAACGAATAAGTAAATTTGGGCTTTTGAGACAAAAAGTGGCAAGCAGAAATGCAGTGACTAGGTAGAACTAATCGGTAGCACCAGAGGACTGGAGGGAGCTCAGCTTTCAAAGCCAGTAGTTCACACTGCACAGCACATTTTTTTTTCTTTTAGCAGCTGGACAGAAGAATAATCTAGATTCAAGCCTATTCCTGCAGGCAAGCTTGCCAACTCACGCCTGAAGTTAAAGACTGTGTGTGTGAACAGGGGGTGGAACCCCCCGGGTCTCCCCCTCCTTCCCCCATAGAACCTCTGTCGTGGAGATGCCTGCAGAAATACTGCAAAGGTGTAAAAATGTCTTCAGCTACATACCCGTGCTGCATGGGAAAATACTTTCTTGGGTCAAAAGCCTATGAACTAGCTATAGGAAGTAAAGGAAGAACATTCAAAACTGACAGACACAGAAGAAAATACCGTTTTCAGACAGAAGAAGGAGAGAAGAAATGAGAGTCAGACACCATCACTTTCTTTTCAGATACCACTGGCTAGGGAAAATGCTACTATAGCTAAACTGTAAGAGCTAGCTCTCCAACTTCTTTGTGGGCAACTTCAGTAATAAGGGAGGCATCTTAAGCACAAGACTGTGCAACAGAGAATAATTTTCTTAATGTGTTCTCCTCTACTTCAGGATACTGGCTCTGATGATTTTAAAGAACCTATGTTCTGACATCCTGAAAAAAAAAGGGATTCCATCCTTAAACCCTGTACCACACAAGCGAGGTGTAGGTCTCATTAAATATATTTATTATTTTGAATACTTGTTGTGGTAGGATATTAAAAATGTTCTGGTTTAATTGATTAGTTATCAGTTACAGATTACCTTTCCAAAAAGCCAGCAGAACATTCTTACTTTCTGACACCCCTGTCTATACCATGCCACTTAATGTGACATACAGCTATGGAGGCTATCCAAGGGAATTTGGGACCTGGGGCTTAGACCTGGCCCTAAAAATAAATACTCAACAGAATCTAGTAATGAAGATGACAGCACAACAGCTACACAATTAATCAGCTCCCAGATAATCTCATCATGGTGGTTCTGGTGGCCAGAGAGACACTTAATGTATCGTGAGGGCTGAGTTTCTGTAGGGATGGCCCATGAAAGGAGAACCCTGGTCTGGCAGATCAGAGTATTTCAAGCACAGACACCACTTGTAAAAGATGTAGGAGAAAAAAAAAAATCATCAACGTTAGCATCCTTGGAAGACTTAAAGAGAGAGAAAGGGGATCAGGAAGTGTTGCAATGACACACATGCTCCATTAATCTTATTAAACCATCACCTTTCAAAGTCAGTTTGATTGCCTGGATCCAGTTCAGCTAGCACACTAGCTTGTGTTTCACTCCACTTCACTCGACCCACATAATTGGCTAAATCGTTTCAAATGTTAATCTTAATCAGTTACACTAAAGCAATGTAGCACAAAAAAGAAAATGTGCACAATGATTTTTTTTTCTACCAATTTCAGCCTTGGTTCTTCCTGGAAACTTTACTCAGATGTCACCAAAATTAAATTATACTGTTTGACAAAATGGTTTGTGTCAATTATTTGCTTTTAGAGTATATTATAATGCTTAGAGTCATCATAAAAAGTCAAAGGGCAATAAAGATGGTGGTACTTATGCCAGAGATGTTGATACATCATATTACTGAAATAATGAAATAAAATAGTTGAGATACTAAAAGAGACCAGAATCTGTTTTGCTCTTCTTCCAAATTTTAGGAAATAGAAGTCACTGCATTTTAAAAAGCATGACATGTATTTTAAAGTACTTCTTGTAGGAAGGTTTCATAAGCACACATTTTTGGCATTGTGTTTCAGTGACAAACAATTAATGACGGAGGGTTCAGCACCTGAATCCAGTATTTAAAACCATGGTATTCACCAAAACACATCTAATCTCAGAAGAACTTAATATCCTCAATTAATTTGGCCTGTCTGGTGATCCCCACACAATCCCTCAAATTCCAACAGCATCAGGTTGCTTAACTCATACCAAATTCCAAAGTGTACAAAATAAGCAAGTATTTTATTGGATCACATCCTTCAGTAAAAGAAAGAGCTGCTCTCAGGTTCATCGAACCTGACACAAAACACAAGAAAAGGTAGTGATGATGGTAGATCCACATACCTAACAGCTCACTTACCCACAACACAGGAAATCATATTCAGGTTTTCTTCTGTTTGTGGGAATCCAAACTTTCATCTCTAGAAAAGCATCCTGAACTACTCCCCCAGACTACAGCCCCTTCAGTCTTCCAAACTACATTTTTATCAAGGTCCCCGCCAATCCCAAATTAGTATTTTGATCATTAAGGCAGAAAGACATGCCTGCTTCCCAGCCCAGCAAATATTTACAGTGTTCCACATGAAGTGAAACAGATTTAAAAGCACACACAAAGCTCAACCTCCGAGTAACACATAGTTGGTGTTATTCCAAACTGGAAGGAGAGAGATACAGGGCCAGAAACCCTTGGGGATGGAACTGATCTCCTATATCCTGGACGAGTTCTCTAATCACTTGGTAAAAAGCAAAGAACCATTGACTTCCACTGCCACAGTATCCTGAAAAGGCTAAAGGCAGAACTGACAGAAATCATAATTAAAATAGGTACGGCACACCAGCACCAAGAAAACATTGATTTATGTTCTTTGCCTTCAAATTTTTCTTAAAGAATTATTAATATATTAGTAAATACAGCCTTCACATTGAAGCAGGAATTTTTTTTCCCCTTTGCTAATCAGAGTCATTATATATAGGTATTTTCCAGTTACTGTAAACTTCAACTAATCCCATGCTCTTTGCCTTATTTGTCTTTCAGTCCAGTGCTGTAGACAGAGTCCCTGCCTACATGACATACAGGCTGAGACAGCAAAAGCTAGAGGGAAGATAACATACAAGTGAACTGGTATTGAAAGACAAACATATTAACTATAAACATTACATTCTCAGATTTACTGAGACTTAAGTCACTTTTCTGATGCCAGACACTCACGCACATTCATACCATGACATCCTTGTCCTCAGGAGGCTTCTAACAATCGTTAAAATGGAACGTGGCCGGTAATTTCAGTTCCTAAAAAATGTAAGATTAAAGGCCAAATTCCATGTTCGTATACCAAGCTTTCACAAAATATTTTAGACAGTACACACAACGGAGTTTCATCTATAGGCTTTGCAATCTGTTGCCTAAAAAGTGCAATACTTTAAAAATTCAGGTGAATGATTTGGTTTGTTTATGTTGTAAACTGCCTCCCATCCTTAAAACACCTCCATTAGTCAGTTAAGGTCTCTCAACCAAAACTAAGCAAACCAAGTAAAAAATCTTGAATGCAAAAAATTATTTTACTAGTACTTGACAAGTCCTGTCAACAAGCTGCAGCTTCTCTTACTCCCTGCCCTCCTACATACACATGTAATGCAGCCAACTAAGACTTGAAAGCACTACCTCAGTCTTCTGGAAGAGACTATTTTAATTCATGGCAGTAGCATGTTAAATGCTTAAATGCAATGAAAGCAAATTCTCAGACCTCTGAATCTAGAAAGACTTTTAACACCAACTGATTTGAATTCTCCCAGGAGCAAAGACGGCTTTGTACATTTACACTTATTCCAGAACCCAGTAGCTTTATTTATTACTCTGACATATCATTAGACTTAATTTCCACACCCTTTGCATTACGTAGAGAAGTTTCTAAATATATCACCATTTCACTCATCAAACATTTGATGGCTAATACAAGAATCATTCTACTGATTAAAACATTTAAGAGGGAGTTCAGGTCTTTTTAAGATTAGTGACTCAATACAGCAGCTTCTTTTTTTGTTCTTAGCTTACTCTTCCAGTCTGCCTCCTAATCATCACCCTGACAGGACAGGCATGCATTAAAAAACATATTACTCTTATGCAACACCCTGGGAAAGGAAAAATTAAAAATAGACTTGGTTTTGGTGTAGAAATATCCTTCTTCTCTCTTCATATATGAAGGAAGCTGTGAAAATCTTTTGTGCATTCAAAGGGCAAAAAAAAGAACAAAGCAATCTCTATTGCCAGACTGGACAACAGTAAAAAGGGAGGGGGTGTTGCATCAGGCCTTGAAAAACACTAAACACCTACTAGCTGATGATAAACAACAAATGCATGCTGCTGTGCCCTCTAAATAGGATCCAGCGCAAAAATGTCACCACAAGGTCCTAGAAATTAAGACTAAGTATTTCACAGTCATGATCTAGGTCCTGCTGCTTCCATATTCATCTGTTGCAAAACTTCCAACAGCTTAGTGCCCGAAGATAAAATCCTTGGCGTTTACTAAGCTCTTACTCACACCCGTATACATTGATGATGGGCAAACAGCTCTTCCCATATTTATTCCCTCCTCTGTTGTAGCAGGAACTTCTGTCACTACCCAGTCCCATTTCCTTGCTGGAGTACAGACAGGAAGCAAAGGGAAAATGTGTATTCCACAACCTCTTTCCTCTCCCAATCCATTCCATTCGCAGGAAATTATTTTCAGCTCTCATTTAATCTAGAAGATCACAAGCAACCTTGCGATGCAGCAGTTGCGTTCCTCTGTGGCTTGCAGAGTTGAGTAACAGCAGCATAATACATAGCTCTCACAACTTCCTTCTATTATTGCAGATGCTTGACAAAGAAAGTTTCTCTACTCACTACTGACAAGCATTTTATTCAAACACCTTTTTTTTTTTTTTTTAAAAAAAAAGTGCACACCCTTTGAAAGAGTATTTCCATCTGGCACCTATCCCACATTTCATATTAAAATTAGTTTTACCAGGATGACAGTATTCAGTTTCACCAGCAAAATTCTCAGTAGATCCTCCTTTCAGGGATAACACACATAGCTAAAATACTGAGTAAGCAAAACTATTTAAGGCATTAAAAAAGAACTAAATAAAAGTACAGATGGTTATTGGTGTGGGTATTACTGAAGAAAAAAAGAAGAGGTTGTTGCAAAAAATAACTCATAAGAATAGTGAAAAAAGACAACTTATGTATTTAAAATTATGAAAGGGATGGGGAAAAAGCATTAAGTACCGCCTTCTTATAATATCTCAATAAAATAAAGTAATTGCAAACCATTTCATTTGGTAGGTAAAAGAAAAATATAAACCCACCTTAAAAATCTCAGATTTATATTTTCAAAATAATAAAGATAGCAAAATAAGAATTAGTTCTCATCTCTTCAAAATAACATCATTAAGAGACGTTAATCACTGCAAAAAGCACTATTTTGCCTAAGTGTATATCAATGTTCATGCCCAGTAATCATAGCTTGCAAGTGCATTTGTTTTTTACAAGGTACTTCTAACACATCTGAGACAATTTACAAAAGAAAAATCAAACCCCGAATAAACCTTTATCATACCTTATGAAGCTGTAGTGATTCTATGATGCATGTTGATAGTTATGCAAAAAAGAGGCATAATCAAGCCTTACAATCCTGGACAAAAGGGAAGCACTACTAGGGCCAGGAACCAATTTACATTTATACAAAGATAGGTTCATGAAAGAACTTTTCCTAACATCAAATTATGTACTTTCAGAGTCAAATAAGGTATCTGCACAGCATCTAGACACTACACCAAGGAACATGGAAAGCATTCGTTCCAAGAAAGTCTTTGCAACTCAGAAAAAGGACCGGGTCCGGCAAACAGACAGGATGTGATCTGCCAACTTCAAAACTGTACAACAGCATTAATTACTGGGCACAATTCTGTAAAATTCTTTTACAGAAGTACCGGTTTCCTCAGTTGACAACTCATGCATTTTTCCTAAAAGCAGCAAAGCTCTAGCCAATTTTATGCTGAGCTGCATTACCATAATTAAAAATAAACAACACAAGATCATTGCTAGAAGTGTAAGTAATTAAACATGTATCCACAGAGAAGAGTGCACAAGTTATAGAACAGGACTCCTTAGTCTGAAACTGGATTTTTGCTCATTCCATAGCTCCCAGACAATGCTGATCACAGGTCAAAATGCGAAGTGACAGAAACCTCAAAAACATGAGGACACATTAGTGAATATAGACACAAAATTACAGTGTTTCAAGATGTAAGCCTCATATCCTTGTTCCGTTTCAACTTCAATACTATAAGAAAGAACTACCTAGCAAGCAGTGAAGAACAACTTAAATCCCAACTTCACTCCTCTAAAATATGCAACCTAAAGAAGAGTTAATCGTCCTCCCAGCCTCTGTGAAAAACCTTCCCTTTAGAATACTACTACAGCAAAGGCATTCGTTCAAAAAAGCAAGGGAGTTAAAGATCAAAATAATGTACAATTGATTTTTTGTTTCATTTAGTTTTTTTTAAAGAAAGCAGACAATCCCAGAGTAGTTTAGGAATTTGTAATTTCATTCTGCAATTAAAACACAATAAGACAATAGTTCACTAGACACATCTAATTGAACTACGTTAAACTACCTAAATCTGCACCAACATTTACCTACTGTAACAATATGCAGTTAATCCTTTAAGTCAAAGAAGTTGTCTTTCTGCTGTTGTTTTAAAGCAGAGCAGACCACCGCCTGAACTGAGCTTGTGAAACAAAGTAAGAACATCTAAAAAGCAAGAGACCAAATGCGCATATTGGTTCTTGACAGAGAAGTGACAGAAGATGGGAGAAGGGTCTGCCAAAGTCTCAACATGTGGCAGAACAGAAATCCTCATCGGGTTCCAAGTTTTTAAAAAGTAATGGGAAAGATTTCCAGAACAATTCAGAATAGCAATATTCCTTGCATACTCAATCCCTTCTCCACATTCAGCACACACCAAGGTCAAAAGCTGAGATTTAACACCTTTTTTAATAAGGGTGTCATAATCGTTTCTGAAATATCTGAGAAACAACTCCGGGTGATACCACTGGAATGGATTTAAAATGCATTAAGAGTGTCACAATTAAATTGCTGCAGTGGCCAGGTCAATAGAGCTGCTGCACAGGTAAATTATTTGCGATACTTTGGTTGTGATCCATGACAATACAAAAAGCCCCAGAATTATATGAAGAAACCGAACTCTGTCTCTTCGATTCACTGCCAGCTAGGCCCGAAACAGTGCCAGGACACAGAAAAAAAATGCCCTCTACTTTCATTTGCTATACTTCATGTCTTCCCACAGGAACTGGTCTCTTCCTCCTCATTCTATTTCCTGTACACAGAACAAGCCTATTGTCACCAGGTGAAAACTCACACACATGCCACTGACTTACCAGCCAGCCTGTACTGACATAAATCTCCCTTTAGGCAGAGAGATGACCTGCAGCCTCACAAACCTGAGAGCAGGTGCTGCCCCTACTCCAGGCCCCGAGGATCGCTGTGTACCGGCTCCAGCCACGCAGAGACCCGGCTCACCTAAGCAGACCTCCGGGACAGAGAAGGATGACAGCCGCACTCGGGCTCTCAGCCGTCCTCTCCCGCTCCCCGGCTGTCAGCCGGGGGATCCTC
>VZTL01046317.1:108748-130959 GCA_013400535.1 Scopus umbretta | reverse complement strand
AAAAAAAAAAAAAGGGGACAAAAGGCAGCTCAGACAAAGGTTTCTCTAGTGAGGAATTAACATAATTTCATTTTGTCCCTTAATCTGTCTCACTGATCTTCCATAGATTCACAGTTTGAATAAAAACATTCTTTCCATATCATTCCACACAGAAAACAAGTTGCATCTATGGTAAAGAATAAATAACTCAGCAGGGAGATGAGGCTGTGTGGAGTAATTCCCAGATATCCCCCAGAGTAGAAAGCAAGAGAGAGGCTACCTTGGGGGAAGGGACAGATCATACTACCACAGGTACAGCAAATGGAGAGAGGTATAGCAACAATTCACCTGTAGGGCAAGGGGTGAAATTCCATTAGGAAAGAGAGAAATTGAGATAAGCAACAGATTTCCCCTGAAGGCAGGGATAAAAGCATGTTTTCCATGAGGAAAAAAGAAAACAAAGATACAATGTTGAAGGTTCAGTCTTCTTCCTGTGAAAGCAGTCTCTTAGAATGGCTCTAGCTGGGAATCTGGAGATGAAGCTGCCACACCCCTTTCATTTCCACATATAAACCAAGATGAGGCAAACCAGGCCAAGTTCAATAGAAAGGAACCCTGCCGGAATGGTCTTACCTTCCCTGCTCTCTGCCTAGCCGGGCTCCAGGCTCTGCACTGACATCAGTGAGGGTTGTCTAGCAGGCTCCAGAGGAAAGGGCCAGAGGATGGTCCTGAGTACTTCACAGCTCTGAACCTCTGTTTAAGCAAGGTCAGGTCCAAAGCAGCAATTCAGAACCCACCTGAGGGAAAAGAAGGCTTCTCTTGCCTGAGAACCTGAGAATAGGAAAGAAGGAAAGGAGAAACAATGAGGAAGAGGAGGGCAGAGAAAGGAACAAAGGAAAGAGAAAAGTCAGGAAGAGTGAAGAAAGGAGAAGGTCTCCTGAATGTTACATCTCCAGCTCTCTGGAATGGGTTTTCTTTAATGCTAACAACTTGATATTTACTTTCCATTTAAATTTGAGATGTTGCTATAAATTATCAACCAGCCTCTTGTTCCCTTTGAGTTTATAACTAACTACCTGGGTTACTTATTGTTCAGGTAACAAAAGGGAGGTGAAAACGCCCTTAAAAAGTGACCTCAGAACTAAGAAAATGGGAAGCTGGCATGGAGAGAGGACCCAGGCCCCTATGGTTGAGATGAGCCAGCCAGGGTTATGTTCAGACGGCAATAAGCAACTGACAGCAGGAGAGCAAGACTTAGGAAAAAGGAAGTAAAAAAACAACCGTGTGAGAAGAATTTGGAGAAAGAGATTAGACCTTGGAGAACAAGAGAGAAATGGGGAGACAGCTTGCATCTGGGGAGAAAGGGAAGCTAAAAAGCAGAAAACAGGCTTGGAGACAGAGAAGATCTTGAGCAAGGCAGACCCATTTCCACAGTTCTGACTCACTGAAGCAATTGAGATTTTAGAGCAAGTACAAACAGAAGAACTAGGCTTAGGGTGAAATCCTACCCACTGACAGTCTTACCACCAGTGAAAGAGTGAAGGTTTCAACTTATGTTTTAGTCAATGGTAGAGGCTCTGCAGGTGGAACTACGTATTTGGGCAATGGTTCATGCAAGGGTACAGCTGCCCAACTGCCATCACTTGTTCTGTGATGTAGCCTTGGGCCTAAAGGATTGCTTCATTCATATTACAGCCTGTGCTTTTGGCAATGGACAGAGTAGCTAGGATTTCATACAACTGTCCCATGAAGTCATACTGTACTAAGATTCTCCTGCACTCTGTTGCCTCACAAAGCTCCCCACTTTGTCTTAAAGCAAGACAGAAAAACCACAGGGCTTTAACCACTGTGAGAAGAGACTCACAGATACTTCCTGCTTTATTCTACCACAAAGTAGTGAGGATCTCAACAGGGGAGACAAAAGTCATTCATGATTAGGGTGCAGGAAGGAAATCAACATGTAACAGAGGTTTCCATCAGTGGTAAGTGATGGTAACGTCCTCTTTCCATCTGAGCCAGAACTCAAATCTGAGAGACTAGAGGTTCCAAGTCAGACCCTCTTGTCCTTTGTATAGGGACTTGTATAATGAATTCAGGGTGCAGGCACTGGCTAGACTATCACAAATACAAAGGAAGGAGACTGGTCCTTGGTTTGGACAGCAGAAGGGAAAAAAAACAAAAAACCCACACTGAGGAAAGAAAAGTTTTCCTTAAGTTCAGCCCAATTTAAGGCTTTTGAAAGACAAAGATGGTTAAGAGAAGAAGCTAGAAAATAGAAGCCTCCATAGCAAGCATCCCATCGTAAAAGAGAAATAAATGTTCCTATTTTAAGAAAGCAGGTTCTTCAGAAAGCTGTAACTGACACTGCTTCTGTCACACTTTAACTGCAGCAGAGCTTGCTCCTTGGACTATCCAGCCACTCGGAGAGAGGCTGCAGGGGAACAGAGATAAGGGTGTTTGTACTGAGAGAACAGGTGTGGACTTTGTCCTCCTTATCACTTTGCAGCCTCTGGCAACCTCCTGAGTCAACAAAGCAATGAACGGTACAGTTGTTGCCTGTTGCTCAGACCTGTGTGTTCTTGTGACAGTTTCTGCACAATCCCAGGTACCTTTTTTGCGCCCATTGCCACTTTGATGCTGGCGTTGGACATGGCACCAGTGTATTTCTACAGCATGCAAACCATTTCCACCACACATTTCACATAGAAAACACGGAAGGATGCTCTTTGTTAAAAACAAACCAAAGGTTTTTCCTGTAGAGAGGCTCCTGCACTGTTTGGATCTAGACTGCCTGGTTTCACATCTTTCTACTGTTACTTTCAGCTCTAGTGAAATCAATACACACTAAGAAGTCAGAATTATGTTTTCTCTATTTTCCTTCGGAACCTTCATAGATATTCTAATCAAGAGAATTCACATTCATTACGAAATCCTGAATCAGATTATCTTCTCAAGTTTTGTGAGTAGGTCTCAAACAGGTCTATTCCCTCAGTTGTTACTCCAAAGGAACGTGTTGATAGGAAGAATTAGTGATTTGCCTGTTGTTCTTTATTGTATTTAGAACCTTGAGTGGATCTAGATGCAAATCAGTGTGTTTGAATAACACGTAGCAGATGTGCAAGAACACAATCCTGGATGGCTTGGTGTATACATATGCATACATAGCAGTCACATGACAGTATGATGAAAGCCTGTTTTAATTTCTTGAATCGCTGCAAGGCAATCCAACCTGGACCAGAATTGGGGCATGAGCTAGTTTCAGCCTAATATCACAGTGAATCTGTCCTGGAAAACTAAGTACATCTACCCCAAGCACCCATGCCTTAAAGAAAGGGGGCTAGAGAAGAAAAGCTGTGTAGGGACAGGGAAGAGTGATGTCAAATCTGAAAAAAGATCTGTAGTCATAAAACATCCAACTGAATGCTGACATGCAACATCATTTCCCTCCTCACACCATTTCTCACTCAGCAAAAATGCTTTACATTGACATTATTTTCCAACAGAAAGGTCTATTCCTTGCTCACATCACCAGTCAGCACTTTCTATCATTTACAGGTGACAACTGCCTAGACAGAACAGGCCAAAACCTTGTATCCAAATGAGCACAAGACAGCAAAGATTATGGCCATGTATTGAGAAATTCCCTTGATAACAAGAGTCTCCTTCTAAGGGCAGATCAAAGTGCCTACAGGGTACAGTTTAAAGGAAGCGAGTGCTACATCTTTTGCACTTCATTTCTAATACCATGCAGTTTTTACCCTGAGTGCAGAGTCAAAACTGAACAAGGTACCACACTGAGGAACAGCTTTCCCTTATGCAGCCAGTTAATGCTCTGGCTTTACCAAACGCAATGGTGATGACTGACATGGCGCACCTCAGGAGGTACTAGTGCACTTCCTTGGAATCCAGGTCTGCTGAGTGCAGGTGTTAGATCTTTCTCTTCTGAGAAGTGTTTTCTGCTCTTTCCAGAGAGGATCCCTGGCGAGTAGCAAAAATGGTGAAATCCTACCTCCAGCAGCACAACATCCCTCAGCGTGAGGTGGTGGACACTACCGGTCTGAACCAATCTCACCTCTCACAACACCTCAATAAGGGCACTCCCATGAAGACCCAAAAAAGGGCAGCCCTCTACACCTGGTATGTCCGCAAGCAGCGAGAGGTGGCCCAGCGTAAGTATGGCGACAACTGTTCTCCTATCTCAATTTCTTAAAGGCCTCTGCTCTCCCTTGCTAATCCTTACTCCCTATTTTTATCACGGAAAAATGGAAGGAAAAGCCACTTTTAGCAGGAAGCTTAGAGAAGTCTAGGTCAGTATTCAGTGGTGAGGTGAACCAACCATTACATGGAAAAACACTCCCTTGTGAAGCAGCCTGCAATCACCCACTGCACCCTCCGTTCCAAAGAGAAGCAAACTAATACTTTCCATTTGCAATTACAGTTCTACACCCATCCTCAGACTAAAGCAGTGTAGTGGACAGATAACAGAGTCAGAATTTCTGCCCAAGAACTATGCTTTTGTAATTTCAGCTAAAGCAACAGTTCCTCTAGCTGTAAAAAGCAGCAGGCTGCTGTACTCACTGAGAAAAACCACTGTGGGCTATCACCTCATGCCTTCTAAGCACCTTCATTACAGGCACCCACTGGGAACCCATCCCTGCAGCATGCACTTCTATATTCATGAGCCTGTCTGGAATCTGTCATACCTAATTTTTTATTGCTGGGTTGCAAGTAAAATGAGACATTTGGCCTTTGGATGGTTTTGGAAAGCAGGACTCCAGTCATGCTTATCCTAAACTCAGCTGCATTTGCTTTCACTACTCCAAGGTGTGAGCAGAGATGCAACGCATGCAAGAGAAAGGACAGGTAAATGTGATCCTGCTAGGAACATCTTATCTGTTTTAGCAGATTATTAAACTTTATTTCCAACCTATTTAGATTCAACCCTCTATCCTCTACGTTATATTCTCCAAGGATAAGCTGCATGGGGGTCTGCTAGACACCCAAATAGACGGAACTATTGGAAATGCTTCCAGAAAGCAAATTCCCTTACCCCTTTGTGTCTGCAGAATTCACACACGCTGGCCAGGGTATCCTGACAGAGGAGCCCATGGGAGATGACCTGCCCACCAAGAAGGGAAGAAGAAATCGCTTTAAGTGGGGTCCTGCCTCACAACAGATCCTGTTCCAAGCCTATGAGAGACAGAAGAACCCCAGCAAAGAAGAGAGAGAGGCATTAGTGGAAGAGTGCAACAGGTAAAGATGGGTGTCTGGCTTTGAGGAAGATGGGGACCGCAGGGCCTCTCTCTGTTCTTGGCATTTGCTAGCACATATGAGAGGCAGGCTAACAGCACAGCAGTGGATGTCACCACTGATACCAGCCATGTTTGAATGAAATGCCACAACTGAGCATTCACGGTCCACAAAGGACCAGTAATGTCTTGCTGTACCTGGCAGGATCCTTTCACATAGTGTGCCAGACCACAGCCACTCTGGGGCTGTGTGCTTACTCTGTCTCTCTGACTAAGCCCAGCTCAGCAAGGCTCTTCTTGTGCTTTCCCCCAACAGAGCAGAGTGTATTCAGAGAGGTGTTTCCCCATCCCAGGCCCAGGGACTGGGCTCGAACCTGGTGACAGAGGTCAGAGTTTATAACTGGTTTGCCAATCGCAGGAAGGAGGAGGCTTTCCGGCACAAGCTGGCCATGGACACCTTCAGTGGACCACAGCCCACCTCTGCTCCTCCTCTAACTCCTCACAACTCTTCCTCCCTTCAGCCACCATCTACCCTCTCACCCAGCAAAGTTCACGGTAAGAAACAACTAGAGGGAGATCTGAAAGAGACACCAGCGAACCTACCCAAACTCAGTCACCAAAACTATCTCCCAAGTCCAGCCTTTTAGAAGGTGAATCTACAGGTAGAAAAAGAAGACTTGCTTCAAGGGAAGAGCACCAGTAACAAAGAGACCAGGTCTCTGGGTGAGGAGGGTGGCTAGAATAGCAAGGGTGGCAAAGTTCAGTAACAAAACTTTCAGCGAAATCTCCTCACTTACTCTTTGACATCCTGCACTCCCTTACAGCTGGTAGGCAGTAATCCTTTTTCAAGGAGTCAGCCACCGGCTGCCATCATAAGTCAGTTCTGTATCTTTTCACTCATGTGTGTGCCTCCTATTCTTTCCAATACATATCAGCACCATCAGACTCTGTGACTGAGTTTTCAGGCATCAGGAAAGGTCATCCAAAAAGAGCAGAGCTTTTTCAGCTTCATATGCCAGAGCTGGTAATTGCTCTCACTCTGGGAAGAGACAGTCTCACTGAGACTCTCCTCTCTACACCTACATCTAGAGGGGTTGTTTCTAGTGAACCCCACTTGCTCCCTGCAGCACACAGAGCCATACCTTAAAGTCAGTATTTGAGGGAGCAATTGCACCACTTGACAGAGGAAAGCCAGGGCAGGGTGGTAAGAATGCTTGTTCCCCTCATCCCCCTACTACCCATCTTGTCTCTGCCTCGAACATCTAAAGGCAAGTGCCTGCAAAGGAAACTGAATTTAGTGCTTGCCAAAGTTTCTCAGTTTCTCATTTTTGACAACCAGTTTCCCTCCTGTTGTGATGCAGGAGTGAGGTACAACCAGCAGCCAGCCAGTGAGGCAGACTCCTCCAGCAGCAACCACCATGGGAACAGCTCTATGGTGACCACCCAAACCATCCTGCATCAGGTTTCTCCCCCTGGACTGGAGCCCAGCCAGAACCTACTCAACACAGACACTAAGCTGGTAAGTAATGTATACTTAAGTTCTGGTGACTGGAGGACATCAGGTCCTCTGCCTGTGGTCACAGTATGGACTGTTCAGAAGTAGTTTTTCCTAGAATACTCTTAAAACCGCCTTCTTATAGAGATACTACATAGCCACTTTGCACTGACCATGTAACATGAGCAGTCCTGAGATACATGTGCCCTCTAGACTGCTGGTGAAGGAGGGTTATTAGAGCATGGAAGCAAGAAGTATAGCTATTTCCTTACAGTCAGTCAAAACAGCCTATTCTGAAAAAACAGAGGTAAAGTATGACATGATTTCCTTCTTACCAGAAAACCATGTTCTTTCCTTTCCCCAGTGAGATTCTCATCATCTCATCTCCAACTACCATTTGAACTCTACACATCTCAAGATAGTTGATCAGACACCAATGGGATTAACAGAACAGAGACCCATACTTACATCTATCTTAGCTGTAAAAGTTAAGCCCAACAGCCTGTATGCAACACATACCATTGAGACATTTACTGGGTATCGAGATTGCAGCAATCTGCCTTCTCAAAACAAAGTTCCTTTTCAGATTTGACTATACCTTTTCCCATGTAATTAGCAATGAATCACTAGAACTACATGACTGATCATTTTCAGTTTGCACACATTCCCTTGCTTACAGGGAAACAGTTGGCAGAAGTTTGCATTAGTGCATACTGGCCTGAGGCAAAGTTAAGTTCACTATGAATGAATATGATTTAAATCTCATCAGTTACTCACTTGGCTGGCTTTCTGGTCTCTTTCTGAAAAAGAAAAAAAAAAAAATCTTTCATGAGATGCTGAAAATCTTCTACAGCTGTCTAAAACTGATATCAAGGTGATTTCTCCCACTGTTTAACCCGTTGGTGCTTACTCTTACTAAAGATTCCTTACAGCTTTTTTGTCTGAGGGAAGGAAAAGGAGTATAATATAAAGCACTGAACTTTCTCTATCAGCCAAATTATTAGAATGCTATTTTGCTGTTCCACGGTACTTCAACTGCACATCTCCAAAGGGCCTTGCAAACTCAAAACCCTATTAGAGCATAGACACAAGTTACATGGTTCATTTTAGAAGCTGAGAAAACTGTCAGGTTATTACATTTCTCAGTGACTCAAGGACAGACTGAATCAGCAAGACACCCAAGCACAGAACAGTCCTGTTCTATCTAACAGGTACACTTCCTCTCTAATAGCAGGGAACTGCCATGTAATGCGGCCTGAAGAACACACTGTATGAGAAAAAGGTCTAAGGAAACTTTTCAGCAACCCCTTTTAAATGTCCATCCAAAAACTCACTGGTCACCAAAAGATACTTGCTGGGAGAAAGGGAAATTACAAGTATTTCTTAGAGGAAAAGCTGAACAAGAAAAGAGAAACTCCTGGATTCTGTGCTGAATGCTGCAGCTAAAATTACTATGTAAAGTTACCTGAGCCTCCTAATTTCTCTGAGCATAATCTTCTACCCTCAGCTGTAAAACAGAAGAGAAACTTTCCCTATAGAGAATGCCGTGTGACTAATCTCATTCTTGTTTGTAAAACCCTTATGATTTCTTAAACATGAAAGAACTAAACCAGCAAGGATTTACTCAGTATTTCAACAGCTGACCTTTGCTAGTTAATTGATGAGCACAGGGAAACTGCAGACAAGCAAATGTGAAGTCTTCCTAGTTAGCAGGTGGTCAGAGCAGGCAGGAAGAAGGACATTTATCACAGCTTTGGGACTCGCCATACTCAACCTTCTGCAGATGGCATTTTCACAGTCCTCCTTTCACACAGGTCTCAGCTCCTGGAGGAACTCTCCCTCCTGTCAGCACCCTGACTGCCTTGCACAGCCTAGAGCAAAATCCACATGCACTGAGCCAGCAAACTCAGAACCTTATCATGGCATCACTGCCGGGTGTAATGGCAATTGGAGCTGGTGAGACCTCATCCCTAGCACCAGCATTCACCAACACAGGTACCTCCACTCTGGTGATAGGTGAGTAGTATTCTGTAATGACTCTGCTTATCAGGATTCTGATAAAGAGCCACCTGTAATAGTAAGAAACACCTGCCTCATTTTCAGAGACAAAAGTACTCTGTTGGCAGTGATACAAACCTGGGGAAATTGTGACAAACACTAAGGATCTTCAGCAGCACTACTTGAAAGTACCAATGGAATTAAGGGACAGATGTTCCTTATTCATGTTAGAATTAAGTTACACACGAACCCAGGTCTTATGAGCAAGGGACTTTTGCAATCTATTCTTATGCCAATGTTTTGTTTTGCTGCTCTGCATCCTCTCAAATATAAATGTAATACTTCCTTAAAACTATGAAAATTGAAGCATGTTCATTGTGCTTGGAAGACAAAACATCCTGTTCTACTTCCTGCAAAGAGCAGGATATGCCTTTGGAACCCACAACAGTAATTACTATTTTTTAAATATTTTTCACTTCGACAACTTTTCTGGACTTGTATGAGATTTCTTTTCATTCCAGGACTAGTCTACTGCCAAAGTGCATCTCATTAGATAAAGGAAAATAAAATGTATTTTGTTCCATGGTGACACCTGTGAACTAATTTCCATTTCCTCATTTATACCCAAGGTTATGATATGGATTCTAATTTGGGGGGAGGGAGGGGGACAGAACAGAAATTCGGAGACTTGCTGATTTACAGGAGCATGGTCTGGACAGTTGTGGGAAACGGGGTAGTAATGTGTGAAACCTTATACCTCTTTCTCACTGGTCCAAATTCCGTAATTCAGCAGCCCAAGCAAAATGAGCTTGAACTCTGTTCCATATGGCTGGACAGCTACAGCATAGTTCTTTCTGTTGCCAACAGCTTCATAAAAAAAAAAAGAATAAAATGAACTGGACATGAGATGATGCTCTGAGTTTATGTCTGAGCAAGGCCTCCCCACTGGAACTCTGTATCAGGTTACCACTAAACTGGAAGTGACCTATACTGGTACACAAGGATGTACACAGGAACAAACACTGGAAGTCAGACGTGGTTTTATGGTACCTGTCTGCACTGTACATTTTGCACACTCCCACTTCTTTTTCACAGGCATGAAATCTATTGATAATCACAGATAACAAATGGAACACCTGAAAAGCAGGATCCAAAATCATCCTGCAGCAACAGGCCTGCCACAATGACTACTTCAGATGCCCCTGTTGCAGAGCAGCCACACTCTTCCCATAGTGTGTGACACTACTGTCATCAGTCCTTGTTTTTCAGGCCTGGCCTCAACCCAGCCCCAGAGCGTACCTGTAATAAACAGTATGGGGAGCAGCCTCACTACCCTGCAGCCCGTCCAGTTCTCCCAGCAACTGCACCCATCCTACCAGCAGCCCCTCATGCAGCAGGTCCAGAGCCACATCAACCAGAGCCCCTTCATGGCTACCATGGCCCAGATACAGAACCCTCACGGTAAGAACATGAACTCATTTGCTCAAGCAAACCAAAAAATAAAGGCTCCGTTCTGGAGCATTTGCTGGCTCCTTGGGCTTGGAGCACTCTATTTCCCTCTTCTATTATTGTTGCTCTAATTATGAAATTATTTTTCTCTTGCATTCGTCTCCCTGTCCCTCCACTCCCACTGTTTCAGAGACAGACAGCAGGTCCACATGCATGAGAACAACTCAGCCAAACTAGTCTCACGCAAAGCACCAGCATCCACATGACCTTGTTTTCTTTCATGCACAGCTCTCTACGGCCCCAAGTCTGAAGTGGCCCAATACACACATACAGGCCTCTTACCACAAACCATGGTGATAACAGATACAGCCAATCTCAGCGCCCTGACTAACCTGACACCAACTAAACAGGTAACAGCCTTTGGCACATGCCTTTGCTCCCCCCACCTTAGAACCACACCAGTGTGCAGGTAGCTCCTTGCTTGTCAAAGAGTTTTTGGGTGTGGTCTATGCCATCCTGGCAGGATGACGTTTCTTATCTCCTTGCATTGCTGGTACCAGCTGCATTACTGCAGGCATTAGAGCAAGCTCTTCACTGTATCATCAAGGAGGATTTAATCTCCTTGGAAACAGCACCTGCTCACTCTTCTCTCGTGCTTGTTAGAAGGGATGTAGAAACCAGGCACCGTTAACTTTCTTTTCTCTAGGCGTTCGCATCTGACTCGGAGACTCACACGGAGTCTGGGATGCATACACCAGTGTCACAGGCACCAACGATACATTTACAGAACCAAGACACAACCATCCAGCACCTTCAGCCAGGCCCTCGCCTCACCTCAAGCCCTGCTGGTAAGAGCAGCAGCCAGTATTATCTTAAACCACTTACTGCCATTTCTTTTTCCACCACTGTAAAGCCCAGACAGAAAATGGTAACTGGGGTTCACCATTCTCTAAGAGGGCTCTACTGGTGTCCTGGGGAGGGGGTTAAAAAGCTGGTACAAGGCAAAAATTCAGAGCACAGTCTGTGCAGGCTGTGTAAGGCCAGGCTGTGGAAATGGAACCCTTCTTCAGAATCCAGAGAGGAAAATAACCTTAAGAATACTGACAAAAATCAGTGTCCATGCATAGCCAATCCTGCAGGCAGCAGTCTTCAGGGCTGAAAAAGCCCAAGGCTCACTTATGAAGAGACTCCAGTTGGATCTTCCCAGCTCTAAGAGAAGAACTGGGATATTAACAATCAACTAGAATCCTCAAATCTGAACTCCCTGACACAGTCAATGCTTTCAGGCCAGCTTTGTACTTGAGCTAGGTATATAATGGCACACAAAATAGAAAAAGGAGTTATGCCCCTATGCCAGGAGGTTTTAGTCATGCTGGAAATGCAAGTGGTGCACACATAAGGGGACTGCAGTGAGAATTTGTACTTAACTTCTGCTTGTGCCTTTGACAGTGTCCTCCAGCAGCCTGGTGCTGTACCAAAGCTCTGACTCCACCAACAGCCACAGTCAGCTGCTGCCATCCACTCACAATGTCATCGAGACCTTCATCTCCACACAGATGGCATCGTCCACTCAGTAATCAAGACAGCTAGCTCAAGGGTGACTGCCATGACCAACCTGTCAGGTGCAACTCCAGCTGTGTTTGCCATCACTGTCACCACTGCCTTCTACAGGAAGGAAAGGCTGCTGTGCTGAGCTGACCTCCAGTCCCTGCTGCCTCATACAAATCCCTTACTCAGCTGCATCCATGAGAGAAGATGTCTCAGGCTCAAGACAGAAGCCATGAAAAGATGACGCTGGCACTGCTAAAATCCACTGCCCCAAAAAAACCCAAGCAAATCCAAACCCCACAAGCCAGCCTAGAATGACCAGATGTCCCTTTTGTGGTTGCCCAAGAAGGAACCCCATCAAGACAGGGATCTGAATGCAATATGGCAAAAATGCCAGGGCATGGATGGAACTTTTGTTCTGCTCAGCCTTCATCAAGCTGGGCCTGTACAAACCTGCCAACACCAGACTAAGCCATGCAGGAAAGAGCAAAGCTGAGCTGCCAAAGAAGGGACACTGTCTTTAAAACACCCACCTCCTTTGCTGTGAAGAAACACCAATGGGAACTATAAGAAATAATAGTATCTTGGAGGCAAGGGTGAGAGAACCTGGTTCCTGACTACAATGAAAATCACCAAGAAACAGATTCAGGAATGGCTTGGCACAAACCCATCAGTATGGGATCACTGGTTACAAGCTACAAATCCTATAATTAACTACAAAAATACCACGCGTTCTCAGTTTAAAATGACCTGTTCTAAAATCATGCTATCCTAGTGGAAATGGCTTGGTTATTTTTTATATAGCTCTGCTTTGTTTTAAATGCAGAAATTAAAGTTTAACAGCAGCAAGAAGATTCCAGTTCTCTGCATTAACCAGGTGGATTCTCATCTCATGCATCTTGCCGAATGAGCCGGGGGATGGCATTCTCCACAGGTGCCTGACACTGCACAACACCTGGGAGGTTCCCATGCTCCAAAGAGCAGTAGTTCCTTCAGTTGTTCTCTATAAAGATGTCAGCTTGGATTCATTTTACAAAACACAGTTCCTTCTTAGCTTCCTTATAAGGTAGATTCTGTAGCTCTTGATATGCAAAGAATTACCCTGGAGTCTAAGAGTCTTATTTGCACTAAGTGAAGGGTTTTAGCCCTAAGGATCTACTTATATAATTCCTCTTCTAGTTATTCCTCTCTTCCCTATTTACTCTTAACCTTCACATCACTGATACGTCACTAGCCAGACATGAAAAAAGCCCTAATTAACCTATTTTTGTCATTGTGACCAAAACATAGCTATCCTTTCAACTGTGAAATGGATGAAAATCCTTGAGACTAGAAAGCGCTCAAGATTCTTTAAAAGGTTGAGATATAAGGGAGAATTAAAAAAGAAAAAGCCCAGCAGCAAAGTTCAGTTATCGCATCTGGGAATTTCAAAATTGCAGGTGTTCATTACAGTTTGTATTGATATGATCTTCCTTTGATACTATCAATTATCTGATGCTAATTTCAAGTAACTAGATTCTCTGAGCAGTTTTATCCTGTAATTGTTTCCTAATATACCATGTGCATCATTTGCAAATATATATAACTTCCAGTTAGCATAAAAATAACCATCATAAAACAAGTCAAAAGGTAATTTTTAGACCACTATGCATTTGAAACCCCAGGTGCTAGGTTCAGTATACTGAAGTTTTAACTGTCCATAAGACAAGTAACTTCTGCAGGCACATTCAGTGACACTACAAGCCAATTTTCTACTTAGCCTTTCCATTCTTGGATGCCAACTGTGTTTTCTTGATTAAAAACTAGCAAGGATATCACAGTAAGAAAGCAAGCACCTTCGGTTTTCCCCACACTCAAAGAGCAACAGTTCACTATTTCAGTTTCTCTAATCTGGCTTTCTGGTCTCCTGAATAGGGCAAATTAGTTAGAGCTACTGAAACCCAACAATCTTAAAAACAGAAGAGGAGTATTTATCCAGTAACAGGGCATTTCCTGAAATACTGGAGCCAAAATATAAATGGACTAAGAGCCATACTGAAAACTACCAAACCCCACTGTATTTCAGAGAGACAAAACTTATAATCAACGAAAATAAGGACTGAAATGCAATGACTTTCAAGTTAGGCTTAAGTCCTTCCTGTAGCAACCTCATAGCATTGAGCACCAAGCAACTCAAGAGCCAGCTTCAGCTATCTTTCTCTCTGCTGGGGGAGCCAAATGAATACAGCAGCAAAGCCACTGTTGCACAAAACCTTCCAAATTAAATAAGACTAATAGTGTAGTAGAATTTAATAACAACAAATTCCATAAAAAACTATACATAAAAAACATTTTCAAAGGACACAACCTGAACAGAACTACCTATTTATAACAACCCTGAAATAAGCTCACTGCACACTGTTTATATGCAGGGGCCCTGGAGAGGTGCAGATTACACAGGGATTATAACATGGCAGGTTTCAACAACAGACTGTTATGATGATCACAGGAAGTAAAAAGGGGGCCCTGATATCTGACAGGATGCTTTTAAATGAGTCTCCCACAGACTAGAGTTATTCTTAGTAGGCATCCAGAAGGAAGAAAAGAGAAAAAGGAGTTGATCACCTGTTGCCATGTAAACCAAATTCAATTCATTGTATACTTTTTCCAGGACACAAGATTTGGTTTCATGATGTGAAGGAACAGACCAGAAGGGATGCAGCTATGGTTATATCCCTCTGTCACGCAGGTCTGTGCACAGTATTTAATCCTTTTACACTAGATCTGCATAAGGAGCAGCATAGATAACTGCTGTGCTAGGAGAATAATGTTCCCTTGCCCAGGGGATGCCAACAACATAGGAAGTCACTTAATTAGACTCTCAGGCCACTGAGCTTTTAGAACAGAAGCTTTGTCAATTAGTTTTCCCTTTTATCTGCTGCAGCTCTTCTTGTTAGGATCTTTTTTTTCAGCATCCTTCATCCATCATAATCACCTGCCGTTTGCAGAGCAAAATCTTCATTCTCTCTTCTTCTTCCTTTTCTTCTTCGCAACTCCTGGCAACACTGAGCTCTCTGTATGATTGCTGTCCTGTCTCTCATGCTGTCCATTTGCACACACCAACTGTGGCAAATCTTTGCTGATCTGGTCACGCTCTGCTGGGTCCATTATTTTCTCTTGAATATTGTTCTCTCCCCTAATTTTCTTTTTCTTCTTTTTTTTCCGGCTGTGCTCTACATAACCCTGACTCTGATCCTGGCTGGAATCCAAAGACAGTGCAGGAAAAGCACTTTGCTTCAGAACGTCTGCAGCTGACACAGCAGCCTCCTCGTATTTTTGCCACTCTTGCTCACTATCCATGTCACTGGAAAGGTAACAAAAGGAAAGCAAGTCATGTTATATTTTTGCTTTGAATTCACCCAAAGCACAAACAGCAGAGTAACTTAAGATGAGAACACTTGATAAACACCCAGTGGCTCGGGGACTCCAAGACAAGTTAGCATTTAACCAGTTTGAAGGCTGAGCTGTTCTTTACAAATACTAGGAGAGGAAAGAACATCTCCCACAAACATTTCTAGTTCGCCAGCACTAAAAAAAGAAACAAACAAAAAAAATCTGCTCTCATCAAATATATAGGAGTCATAAATACACACTTCTCAAGCTCTTCAGCCTCCTATTCCCTTGCGAGAGTTACAGCTGCCTCTGAAATGTGGGATGCAATAGTACTTCAGGAGCAAAGCAGCTGACAACACTTCACCTGGAGCTAGATGGCTGCCTCCTCCTTGCTGCAGGGCAAGGCTCCGATTTCCCAGAGTCTCCTGGGACAGAGGAAGAGAAGAGGCGAAAACCTAAAACACATAAAAGGAAATTTTAGCCACAATATAAAATAGAAGTGAAAACAATCAATGGCAACCTCCCTAGGAAGCCTCACTGCTATTATCGTATATTTTATATTGCTATAGTGCTTGACAGCAATTATTGGGACTATCTGAGAGGACTTAGGTAGGGTACAGAGATCACAGCTTCAAAGTAACAGCCTTCATGGAAGCTAACAAATTCTTCTATTGCAAATGCTTCTTAGTCAGTTGGGTGAACAACTGGACAGGATCCATCCCACTGGCCATCATTTAACTAACAATGTCAGAAAACAGCCACAATGGCTGTGACTAGAACTCACCATCATCTGCAGAGTCAGACTGTTGCACAGAAGTTTGTGAAGGTCCTGATGAGTCCTTCAAGACAGTGATGAAACTAAACAGAAAACCCCAGTCAGATCTTAAGACAAGTTTGTGCAAACTGAGCTCAAGTTGGGTTTTTCTAGGAAACAAGACTATAGGGAGATGGTACATAGCTTCTTACTTTTACCTTACTGAAGCTGTGTCCCCCACCCCCCCGCTTTCAGAGCAGACCATACCTTCTCTCCTTAGCAAAGCATGCCACAAGAATGTCTTAAAAGCAGCATTTCTAAAGTCAGCTCTAAACACCAGGAATTCTAGTTCTCCAGGGCCATATTTACACAATAAAGACAGACAGTGGCAGCCCAGTCAGAAGCATACTGCCAACAAAACCCTAAATCAGGTACTGGTTTAGGTTGTAAGAATAAACGAAAGATTCTCATGCTGGTCTCTAAATGATGAAAGCGCTAAGGCACTCAAATTCTACTTTTTCCTCCCCACAACCCATTGACCAGAGGCAAATGCACAGGGAGTCTCTACCAGAAGGGCACAGCACATCAGCTAGGTTAGTTCACAGAATATTGGAAGTCTGCATTATATACAGGAATGAAGGAGACAAGAAGAGAAACAACTTCCCCTCCCTATCCAGGCTGCACTCAGATGTTGATTTCCTGGTTTTAGTACGCAACAGCATCGGTATACTTGACCCATAGAACAAACTTTTTCAGTATTGTTTGCCAATACCCATCTAGCATTGCTCCGAGTTTCTTCGCGACATGTGCCCTGAACTCTGGTGTTGTCTGTAGCTCATTTCCATCCTCATCATGACCATTCACCACACGCCTGTTTAAAATACAAGTAATTATTATCTCTTTCAAGGCCAATAACATCTGGTGCTCTTGCCCAAATAGGAGATAACGTACTGGAAAATCTCCTACTCTCTAGTAATCAATTCACACTTGATAGGGAAGACTGCTAAGAAAGATAGAAAATAGCTCAGTAGTAGCAGTTCAGTTCCCGAGAGGTAAACATTATTTAGCCATCTCCATCATAGTTAGTAATTGGATGATTCTTCTCATTAAAATAGCCTACAAAAGCAAATACATTATGTCAGGACATCCCTTCTCTTGCATATAGTTCCTGTGTATATTGTCACAATTCACGCAAAACCTCTCCCGGGAGAAAGGATTTTATTAAGCTGCCTGGCTGACAGCCTTTGCAACTGAGCCTACAGAGATGCTACAAACTTAGACAGGACAGCATCACTTCCATTGGAAGACTCCCAATTCAGGTGTTGCTTTCCAGCTGATGAGTGCTTGCCTTTGCAACTGCAACATTTTTGGAAGAAGAAATTTTTTTGTATGTAACTGTACTAATTCCTTCATGGGACGCTTGCAGAGTTGGGAGATTTCTGACACTTGGAACTGATGCTGTAACTGACAGCTGTAGTAAGTTTTCAACTTCTATATTCCCCCATTGTTAGAGGGATGAGAAATGTACTTAAAAAAAGCCTATTAGCTTTTTCAGATTTAAGCATCATTTCAGATTAAGGTTGGACTAGTTCCTAAAACAGAACAGGCCCTTCCACTAGGAAGTATCACAAGGCATTAACTGTAAGTAGCACAAACACAACATACATTAATTTTTTCTTCAGTGAAACATACATCTGAAACTAGAAGCAAAAATACCTTAGGCTAGGCTGAGAGAGCTGCAACCGGTCTTTTTTAAAGCCACCTGACAAAGTAAGAAGGCAAGTTAAAAGACCTGTGACTGGGACCTCTTTAATCCCCTTTCTGTCACATGTGATTTTATAGCATAAAGACTCATGCTTGAAAGACAATCCACGCCCACCTTCGGGGGAAAAGTGGTATGAGGGGAAAGGGAAACTTCCCATCGGCCAGGCTTTAGCAAGCTGCCCGGGAAGGGGCTCTGACCCGGCAGAAGGCCGCGCATCGCCACGCCACAGCCCACCGTCGGCGGGGCCGGGCCGAGCACCCCTCCCAGAGCCCCGCCTCGGCTCCCCTGGGCGCCGGCGGTTCCCGAAGCGGCCCGGCTCTGACACCGGCACAGCGGCAGAGCCGTGCCCCCGCACCGCTCCGCCGGGACAGCCCCGGGGCAGGAGGAGCTGCGGAGGGGCCCGGCCCAAACCGGCGGGAAGGGGAAGGCAGGCAGGCCCAGCTGCGGCAGGAAAGCAGAGTCTAGCCGGCCACCGCCCCTCACCGCGCGGCTCTGCCCGCGCCGCCGCCGCCTGGGCGGCACAGTCCCAGGCAGCCTCCCGGAACCGCGCTGCTGCCTCGCCGCTGCTGTCCGAGTCCGTGTCCGTGTCAAGACCCGAGCCACCCCTGGGCGCCGCCATCTTGAAGGCGCGACAGGCGCGGGGTACTCTGGGCGCTGTAGTCCGGCCGGACGGCCGCGGGGCATGCTGGGGGCTGTAGTCCTCCAATGGAGCCTCCGACAAGATGTCCGCCGCGGTGCCGCCCCCGGGGGAGCGGCAACCCCCCGAGGGCCGCCATGGGCCCCTCCAGGCCTTCCCACATGCGATTTCTTCACTTCTCCGTGAAAGAGGCCGGGTGAAGGCTGCGCTCACGGGAAAAGCGGGTAGGGCAGTTCGGAGGGGCAGCGGTGCACTGTGGGCTGCAGGCCAGGTCTTCCCAAAAACTAAGAAAGCCTGGGAATGAGCCTATAAATGGAAGGAACCACGAGGACTGGGTGTCACATGCAGAATTGTGAGATGCCATGAAAAACAAATACTTATGCTGGATATTTGTACCAGCCTCCTCCAGAGGAGAGCAGGGCAGATGGTGCTGCCAGGTGCTGCCGGGGCCGGTACCAGTGCCGCTACCTGTGCCGGTGCTGCCCATGCTGAGAAACCCCAGAAGGGCAGCAAGGGGACCCGGGTAGTCCAACTGCTGTCTCCCACTGCCCATTCTTTGGGTTTGTGCTTCTGGGAAGAGCGGTGCCCATGGATGGGACATGGCTGAAAGTAAACATGGCTTGTTTTCGCCTCCATCAGTTGCTGAACGGCCTCCTTTCACGTGTGCCGTACAGGCAAGTATCTTAATGTTTCTCAGATGCAACAGCTCACACAAAGTAAGAGTGAAAAACACACCATTGATACTAGAAAGCCCATACTGCTTTTCTTATTGTAGAGAAAGAGAGAATACTTGGCATTAAAGAATAGGGATGTGGAAAGGGTGAGCAACTGTAATAAAATTCTCAGTACTTTAGCACATTTTGTGAGATGGTAATTTCACTGCTTCAGAAATACTGACTGACAGCACTCAAATTAAGTTTTTGGTGAGGAGTCAGACATTCTTATGTTTTAGACAGCACAAAGATCTACCACGAATGCATGAGACAGGATGGGATCCATCTGCCATAGGCAGTTCTTTCAAAAGCCACTGAGAAGAGATACTAGACACACAAGATTCATAAAGATACGCAAAATGTATCAGGCAAAAAATATCTAATTCCCCCACCTCTGGCAGGGGAAAGAAAACATGCATCACCTCTGCCTGTGCCTTTTGCAACTGCTTTGTCCATAAATATGGAATAACAAGTTCCAAGGAGAACAAACTGACCTCCAAAAAGGCATTAAACCTTTAACTCAAAAAACCTGAAGATTGTGTGGGAGATGTGCTGTTTAGTGCTCTTAACCAACTTGCTTTGGTGGATCTCTCATCTTGTCTTAGCGACACTCTTCTGGCCATTTCTTTCTAACCGGCTGTTAGAGGCATTGGGATTTCTATAACAGATTGTGACCATGTTTCAGCTCGATTATTTGCCTTCACGGATGTCAAGCACCAGATGCCTCAAAGCATGTTTTACTGGAGCAGATCAGGCGAAGTTCAGTGTGCTTACAGGCCTACTCTTTGAAATACGGCAGTTTCCAGAGATACCATGCAGAAAAAAACAAACGAATGCACGAAACGTACCAGAAATAGCTGTATGGTCTCCCACCTTTCTCGTATGGTACTGAAAATAGAAAAGTGGAATGAGCAGAAGCTCTTGGAGATAGCTCTTGCTGAACAAAGGTAAAAGGTCACAGATAGGAACTCTTTCACATGGAAATCTCAAGGAAGAAAGAATATTTCCAAATGTGATTTAATACTGAATTAAGATACCGTTGGGTTGAAAATAAAAACAGGGAGAATTGATGAGAAAAATACTGATAAGAGGATCAAGGACTTGGATTCCTCATATATATGTGACTTTTTAAATTAAGAATTTTAGGAGGGGTTTTTTGTGTACCGTAAATATCAACATTATGTGACTTGGAGTGTGAAAAAGTGAATAAATCAAAATTATTTATTCTCATGTACACCACAAGAATGAACTGGCAATGACGACACAAGGTTTTTCTAACTCTAAGCAATTACTGGCTACCAGCCAAACTGAAGAATGACACACATATCACCATTAGAATATACAGAAATATAAATGATATTTCTATTCCCGTTATGCACAGGATATATAGCTCCTTGAAAGTGATTTCTTAGCTTTGGTAAGGAAAGTATTCCCTTGTATCAGTTATTATTGCCGTTCAATGTAATTATTCTTTGCCAGTGGGAGTAATGTCCCACGTATATTCTCCAGCTGACCTACTGTTTTATAGAAGTCTGTTCCCCTCCTATTAACATGAGCCATAAACAAGATTAAAATTTTCATTCTCTTCTTGTACATCACCGTTTCCATTCATCCATTCTTACTCATTGCCTGTCTCTCGATCTTTTCCATTTTGAAAAGAAAACACTTGCTAGAAGTGGAACAGGGGTACTGTAAATAAGTCACTATAGAAATGCATAATATTATTCCATTCTTCTGAGACTTAAAACATAAATAAAATGTTAAAATTATCACTGGGCAGTGAAAATATTCCCTGGCTATGTTGTCTACAGCGGTAATTGTATTTCTTTTCAGATTACTTTAGTTATCCTATGATACCCAAACAATAGAGACTGTTTTGAGTATTACTTATTTGCATGCATGATTATAATACCAAAAATCAACCTTTTTTTGCTTTTTATACTGAAATTCTTTTGACTCTAGACATACATGGTGACTAGTCTAAGCTAGTCCAAATTTCAGAAGCTCATCCTTGTTTTAATCAGCATCTGGAGGATACCATTTATACCTTTGGGGCCTCGTTAACTTCTTAATCTGATACTACACTGTGATACCAAATTTTTGCTGGAATGCTGAAGCTGTGCCAAACTATGCTGCTTTACTGTCTTGTTGAAAGTGAGATAGCCTGCTTTGTTAAGAGAAATTTTCAGACAGCAAATAACACTGCTAGCGTGGGTAGGACAGCTTTACACCATGTGTCCTAATGCCATAAGCACTATTATTTTCAGATAACGATCTTCGTCTTCACCTCAACTACAAATTTGCCAGTGTGTGGCAATTCCAGCAGGGCTGCTGGATGACCACTTCAGCATAGGTTTTGCCAAGCCTACATGCTACTACTGAAAGCCGAAGGAAGGCTCAATACACCTGTGTTTTTACATTGCTGAACACTTCCCAGCTTGCACGTTCCAACCTTCACACCAGAGCTGTGTATTCTCAGGCCACCTCAGTCAGTAACAGGCTTCAGACAACATCCTTGGTCTCTTTCCTATAGGCTCCCTTGGCACTAACCTCCCTCTACCTCTTACCTTAAATATTCCCTTCTAAGTCTTGCCTGTAGTGGGAGACCTTGGTTTAGGATTCACCCCTTCTCCGGGGCACTTTTGCACCGTTTTCTGCCTCAGTGTCCTCAGAGCAGGGACAAAACTCTTCAGAGGTGCCTCCTTGCTCACCTTTCTCAGCTCTGGCCTCTCCTTCGGGCACCAGGTCCCCTCCTCTCCTCTCCCTCCCTTTTGTCCCTCTCTCCATCTTTGCGGTTTCTCACAGCTGTGTAAATACCTTCACAAAGCTCTCTGTTCCCATCCTGGAGATGCCTCTCTGCTCAGATCCTAGCGCTCTGCACCCACATTTGAACAATTTGTTTCCCTCAAAGCTGCCGCCTTCCTTCCTTCCTTCCCTGCTGGGGCCGAACATTTGCTGCCGCTGACGATATGCGGTTTTTGCTCTTTTCAGAGGCAGGCGTTTGGACACGGCCCCCGCAACACCTCACGGTGAGCAGGCAGCACAAATGCAATAGAAACAGAGCTAAAAAAAAAAAAAAAAATCACACAGAGCGCGCAGGCCGGGGTTACGGTGGCGGTGATCGAGCACGGGCCGAACGCACCGCCAGCCCGAGGGGTTCGCACCGAACCGATTCCTCGCTGAGGTAACAACCGGCCGGCGGGGGGCCTGGTGCGGGGGCTGAGGGGGAAGGAAGGGCAGCCCGGCAGTGCC
>VZTL01046317.1:94071-108638 GCA_013400535.1 Scopus umbretta | reverse complement strand
CAGGCCCGGTGTGCGCCGCCCTCGCTGCCGGCGCTCCGGCCCGGGGTTCGCCGCCGCGGCGCGCTGGGCCCGGCGGCGCCTGCGAGAGTTTTCCTCCGAAATCCCCGTTTTTAGCGGCCTGCGGGTGCCCGGCCGCCCTCGCTCTGCGGCCAAGCTGAAGCCCTCCGCGAGGAGAAGCGCCTGTTTCGCGTTAGGTAAATGTCTGGCTCTAGGTATGGTCGCAAAGCGTTAGCTTCTGCTACGGGCCATTATTATTATTTATTTATTTATTTATTTTATGCTGGGAATTGCTTGTTCTTAAACCACATCCATAACTATTTTATTTTATTTTTCCATTTCGCTGTTAACCTGGTTAGCCCACTGAAAGGGCATTTAATGTTTTACATAACACTCCAAACGAGGAAAACGCTTAGGCAGTATTACCCAACTGGTTATGTCGGATTTCTTGTTTTCTTTTTTTTTTTTTTTTCTTTCCCTTTGGACTCTGTGAGGTAAGAGGATAAAATCTTTGTCTAAAGACTTGTGCAACATGTTCTTGGAGTCTATATCATACTTTTATGGAATGGTTAAAAAAAAAAAAAAGAATGACTTTAATTACTTGGGGTTTTTTTGATAGTTTGTAACAATGTCTTGCATTTGTGGGGCATATAGAATCCATAGAGTTGCCAAAACAGCCTTTCAGCAGGGCTTTTATCCTGGAAGCAGCGACTGTAACACAGATGTACGTTGCAGAATCCCAATTAATGAAACGATTGGCACATCAGTCTGTAAGGCAAATGGCTGATTTTGCAAGACCAAGTGATCATGCGAACTTGAATGTTGGGACCACTTTATGGTAATACTAAAAATCGGGTACGTGATGCTGTACAGGTTACAGGAAGTGAAAAGGTGAACTCAGAAAATGTTTCTGAGGTGTTAAAATGTAACATGTTTGGGGTCAGAACAGAGTAAAAAGGTAGTGAGAGATAAATGTGTATTTAATGATTAACAGTAGGACTTCAGTCATGTATTTGCTAAGAACATCCAAAAATGACTGTCAAGAAGTAAGTGTACTTTATTCTAGGTACTGCCAGCAATTCTCAGCTAAGGTTACCTGTTCGTTTTACTTGAAGTCCAGGCAATTGTAATAGGTTAAGAATCAGATTTTTGTTAAACTTATGAGTGGGCATATTTATATAAACTCTGAGTAATATTTTTAGATTTAAATAGAATTTCTAATGTTAATATTCCTTTTATAAAATTTGTCATATGTGTCTGAAAATGACATTCTCACTGTAGTGATAAGAAAAATAAACTGACAAGTTTTCCTTTTGATTTAAACAGCAGCAAAATTTCAGAAACTAAATCAGAACTTGTTTCAGAAGCAAACTAGATTTGCATTATTTCAATTTCGGTAATCCTAGATAAAATAAGATTCATTAGGACAGAAATATGGAAAAATGTCTTTCTAGTGGAATTTTACATCCAACAATACTCTTCTTTTTGTTTCATTCTTACATATTAGATACCGCAAAGAGGAAAAAACTTCGCATTTTTAATAAAGTAGACAGAGTCCTATATCCTCACCAGAATTTTTTCTCATTGCTCATGAAAGAAGGTTAAAAAGTAAATACTTCAAACATCCTAATGTAGTGCTGTGAATGTGTATTCTACAACTCTTTCATACAGATGACATTAGCTGCTAATTTATATTTCCTCTCTGTCTTTCTCAGGTTGAATTATTGTTCACCTGCTGTGTTTCCAGTGGATGTTTTTGTGTGCTTTAACTTATGGTGGACACCCTCCCAGTCTGTCTTGAAGAGTTTCTCTTGTATTTTTAGGGTCAGGTCAGTGTACTTTGGCAAATGCAGTCATTTTTCATTTGCTGAGTTCGGAAACGTAATCTTTTACAGTAGCCATTTGGCTCACATTTTCCTCCTGTGCAGTTGCTTGCACTAGAATTATAGAATTAGTTTTTAAAGTATTTGAGTACAATTTCTTTCTTATTGCTTGTTAGTGAGATTTATACACAGTACATAGACCTTACCAGTTTCCTGCACTTACTTCTTTCACAGACCTCCTGTGCTCTCAGTTGTCATGAACCTTTCAGGTCTCAGTGTGCCATCTGCTTCTTGGAGGTCATTTCACCATCTCTTTCAGCCATGCTTATTCTTTACGCAACTCAGATTTGTGCTGGATCCCTAAGCATGTATCTTCACTTCCATGTCATCTTCGTGCTCCACCAGACTTTTTATTTAGGAAGACTACTTGAAAATGGGTTCTTCGTTTCTTAACCATTCATCTGTTGCCACTCTTGATTCTTGGACATAGTAAACATCAGTGATTCAGTCATCTTCAGAACAACCTGTTGGGATATCGTAGGGGTCATAATTTAAAGGGAATAAACAGCTAATATAGATGACTTAAGTAACAAAGATACTGTTTTCCTGTAAATATCTACAGAGCAAAGAAGCAAGAAAGAAAAAAGGGAAGATCGTGGGATGCTTGCCATTAGATCACAGCTGATTTTTATATCCTTTCACTTGCTTTGTTTGCTACTCATGCTGTGTCTAGGGTTGATTTGGAGACCTGATCTGAAGGACAAGGGTTTAGCAAACCTGGACTGGCATCTCTAAATTCTGTTTACTTAACCCCAAAAGTCATGTTATATCCCAGTGTACTCACAGTCTTCCTTCTGAACTCTAAATAAAAATGAAAATGGGGTTGGTTTGGCCTGTTGTGTTGGTTAGGTTTTAGGTTTTTTTTCAGTTTGTGGTTTGTTGTTTGTATTTCTTTTTTTCCCTCCTAAAAAGTTTTATCTCGGAGTTTAAGTAGTACAAGTGACATTTCAACAATTTTTTGAGCTTGTTCTATGCTCAGAACAAGTTGAATTTGCAGTTGAACTTCTACTTTAGGATTCACAGACTATGCTCACAAGTGACACCATATATGATTATCAAATGTAAGTTTGGTCATTGGATGCTGTTTCATGCTTGCTTCTTTGTACGTGTGCAGCATGATTTGCAGATGAACAGACCCCAACAGCACTTGTTATAGACTTAGTTATGTTAAACAGTATGCCACAGACAAGAGCAAATGTTTGAGAATGCTTTTCAGAATTAGATTGATTATTTTTATTGTTGTGTTTTGATATATTTTTGGTATTTTAAATTGGTTATATCCTAATAGGTCATCGGGCCCAGTCAGCCTATGGAGATATAATTAGGCAAGGATCCCAATACAGACTAAGGAATGACCTTCTTCTAGGAGAGTAGATTCACTGCCTGTTGCATTAATGTCATTTTGATCTTTCTTCTGTCTTGGCCATCTTTATTCCATTACATTACTGATGTTTCTATGGATTTCTCTATCATCCTTCTTCATAACTTATTGATTTATTTATTTTTCATAGTTACTAAAAGCTAAGGCGTTTTTAAGTAGGTGTTTGTGAAGATGCAGATTTTATCTTTTTGATGAATCTCCAGATTTCTGGTATTAAGTATGGAGAATGTAATTTGGAAAAAAGGACCTTTTTTCCCACATTGGTTTTAAGGACACAGAAGTTCTTTTATTTGCCTCTTCTATATGTTTTCCTTGTGTTACATGCCAAGATACAAGAGCCAGAAGTTTCTTGTGCCTGCTCCATAAATGGTGCTAGAGTTTTTTACAATGTGTTGAACTCCTTACTTTTAAGGAGGTTTTACTGATGTTGATATTAATTCCAAGCAAATATCTGTAGGTCCAAATTGGTAAGTTTTCAAGCATTAAACTACTGAGCAAGATAGGCTGAGGATTCTGGTAGTAAGGATGTGTGAAAAATACAGGTGTCTTTAGCGTACAGTTTATGGGCTGGCAGCATTGCCATCTGCCTTAAACTAACATGAATTTTAATTTTGTACAATGAACTGTGTTTCTGCTGAGTGTAAGTGAAGTCACGGTGTGAAATGCTAAGAGTCAGCAGTGCTGAAAGCAATGTATGTCAAAGTACAGCATCTGTGAATACAAAGCTGCCCTTCTGGGACACTGTGCAAAATGATGTAACTGAATGAAAAAGCTCTGCAAAAATACATTTCACTTGCTGTAGTTGAGTGTCTTCGCTGTAATACCTTCATAAGGCTTGAGTATGATGCTTTTTTGACCGTGCACTGGGATTGTATTGTATGAAAAAAGCTGTTGACAATAACAGCTAGTGATACTGAGGTTTTGTTTTGCTGCCCTGCACCTGTGCTTCAGCACTGCTACAAAAAGGGAATGCTAAGGAAAGCCTTTAATGCTTGTGGGGTAAGTTTGCAAAGAAATTGCACAACCTTATCTAAGTATCCATATCCCTGCAGCAGCAACATGATGTCGGAGTTTCATGAAAAGCACAGTGGAATATTTTAAACATTTTTGTTCTGGTGAATTAATTTCTGTAACTGCTGAAACCCTCTTAGTTCTTGTATTAAATATCTTGTACTGGTATAAGTGTTTGTTTCTGGAAATGTGAATGCCTTATGCTGAGTCTCAGAGTTTTAGGTACTGTGGAATTTGCATACCAAGGAATTAGACTGTAGAGGTTGCTGCTACTGAAATAAAATAAATGGTGTTCTTTGATAAATATGATGATGTTAATGAGAGGTGAAAACATGTAAGTAAAATTAAAGCACATTAAAGTAAAATTTTTAGTACTTCTGCATTACTACTAGATTAGAAATGTTTGATAGTCATATCAACACACTGCTGTGATAGCAGCAATATACTGCTGATGAGACAAATCAACTACTAAGCCACCTTTGTTTGCCATTACTATCATTAATATTCCAAACTAATGAATATAGAACTTAAAAGTATGCATTGTCAGTCTGTCCAAACTGTGAATTGCTTCATGATTAAATCCTATTTCAGATTGCACTCACAGTTATAACTTGCATTGAATATTTGGAAGGGCGTGAATGACGAGGTGAGCTCATTCTTCTCATAGCAAATGGCATTTATGGGAAAATACGATGGTTTTGTTTTGGCTGTGATTCTCAGTTGCTTATCAGTAACTTAAAATACAGGTCACATATCAGCCAGGTTATACTGCAGGACTTAAAAGTAGCTTAGTTTCTTAAAAAAGATCCCTCTTGGCTATGTTAAACAAAAAACATCAACAGTGGGATTCAAGTGTGTCTTCCAAACACTACCAGTTTGGAACAGGACAAGAATACAATGTTATAATGCCAAGAAGTTGTTTGTTTTTTTCTTTTTCCCCTTTCTGACTGCTAGGATTCAAAAAGGAAAATTTTCTTGACCTTGTGTCTGGGTAGCTGTTGAGGATGGCAAGCAAAGGACCCACGACTTCTACATCAACAAAGAGCTCCAATACTGGAGGGACCAGTGGCAGCAGTAGCAGTAATGGTGCTGGGGACAATGCTAATCAGGACAACACTTTTGAATGCAACATCTGTTTAGACACTGCCAAGGATGCCGTTATCAGCTTGTGTGGACATCTCTTCTGGTAAGTACTCAAGCCCCAACAGATAAACCAGAACACCATATATCTCTCTGATCACATAAAAGCCTATGATTTTTATAATTCTAGATGTCAAATAAAATATCTTGTATAAAATTAGTAAGGACCATGCTTTTGGTTTAGGAGCAGTTTGGTTTTGCTCCTCCACTGTTTTTCTTTGCTCATATTCCAGGGGGTGGGTTTCTTGCATGTTAAACTTCCTATACTTCTGGATTATTTTGTAAAAGCAAACAAGCAAGCAGCCCCACATAGACAGTTCAATATTCATTGATACTGCTTGGTTATGTGTGTTATTTTATCTGTGCTGTCTGGTCTAGCATAGATACCTTGTTCAGACCAAATTCCTTTCTAACCTGTTCATACCTAAACCTGCACCCGAAACTAGGTTCTGAGGGCCAACTTGTAGTTTTCATACTTCTTACAAGCTTGCTCTTTTTTCCTTTGAAACCATGAAAAAAAAAAAAGATAATAAGCTCTAACATGTGGGCTATTTCTCTTTTCCTGTGGTATTACAGTTGTAATACTAAGTTTTCAGTTCTTTGGTCTGACTTGGGAATGTATCTCACAAACATAATAAGCATGCAGTATTTCTTATTTGGGTAACTTGGTCTAGAATATACTCTTTTCTTGAATGTTAAGACGTTACTAAGGATTGACATGGCCAAACGGTTCTTTTTTTTGCTTTATTTTACACAGTAGGCTAAATTATGCTCTTTAATAAAAAGAGGCCTGAAAGACCATTTCTTTCCTGTGTAAATGTGTGCAACATCTGAAAATCCAGGGTTCTGCTCTAGGAAGAGATGGAAAATCACTTGTTGATGGCATGCCAAGAAAAAAATAATTCAGTTATTGCACAAAGGGATTTGAAAGAATGGAACCTTAAAAATAGCATGTGTCTCATCTGAATAGTGTTATCAAAACCACTTTGAAAGCAGATGGCTGCTTAGCAGTATTGTCTTGTAGCTTGCTTGTTTGTCTTCAACCTTTTTTGAGTTGCCATATTAATTTAATCTTACAAGTAGTTCTGTATAATGGGAATTTTTCTGCCCTGAGCAACTGAGGCTGATCTCAATACCTGACCCTGCTCTGAGTGTCAGGTTGGACTAGAGGCCGCCTGAGGTGCTGTCCAGCTTGAATTATTCCATGATTCTGTGAATGTGGCCAATGTTTTAGCTAGATGTCCTTTGCATGACTTTTAAAAAAGTCCTGAAGTCTCATTACTGACATCTTCCTCATTTGCATCTTAGCTCAGGGATATCTTTTCATGGTATCAGAAGAGAAAATCTGTATAGTAAACACCAAGGTTAATTAAGTCTCTGTGCGGGCCTTTGGTATGGATGAGGACCCAGGAATCAAATGTGATAGGCAGAGAATCATGTTAACAAGTTAGTTGGACTGCGTAACCTGGAAAGACCAGTGGAGATCAGTCTTGGGCTGTGCTTGTAAAAATTATTTTAATGGGAGGTTATGGAACTGGCCCAGCTGGATTCCAGGATTCTGTTGTCTCCAAGCTGTGCTATCCATGGTACACTTTATACATTTGTCGGATCGAGTTGTCAGTAACTAATTCTATTTTCCCCTCTTATTCTGCTCTGTGAACAAATTGTCCTGGGAATGCTCACAGTTGGCCTTGTTTACACCAGGTAAGACAGGTTTCCTTTTACTTTGTCTTTCATCAGCTCCTGTTACTCAATAAAGCCCTTGGTTCTCTGGAGTATCCCCCTCTTTTCAAATGCGCTTCTTTCTCTCCAGGGCAACTGCAATGTGCTAATGCAACTTTATGCGCAACACCTTGCAATCTGCTCTTTCAGCAAAAAGAAAACTTAGATTCTGTTCCACTTGCCACCTGCTTTTGAGTTTCTTAAACACTGAGTATTCCCAGTTTTGGTGGGAGAATTACTGTAGGCAGTTCACAGGGGTTTAGTTTGCAGGCTTAACTGCTGAGTGTACTTCTCTTTGCACATGTAGTGTTTTACATTGTGGTACAATTATAGAAAAGATAGATGAAAGGATGGTGTCTACACTAGCCCTTGGCCTATGCAGGACTGTCAGTACTGTTTACTTCTTCGTATTTTACTCCAGTGCAGTTCTGAATGTGTACACATCAGCAAGTGGATCGCACCTGAACAATAGCCAAAATGCCAACACTTTGGACAGTACTTGGCACTTACTAAAATGTTTTGTTCCCTGGTTTTCTGAGAAATTGCTAAAGTCTCTCTGCCTCACTGCAAATGAGGTTTGCATGTTGTTGTTTTCATGGTCTTTTACTAGTTTTCTTATAATTTCCTTTCTTTTAGTGGCTAGAGACCAGGCCAAACAGACAAGTGTGTCCTGTATGCAAAGCAGGAATCAGTCGAGATAAAGTTATCCCTCTCTATGGAAGAGGTAGCACTGGGCAACAGGACCCTAGGTAAGAAACCTAAATACAACTATTTTTCTGTGAAAACTAATGATGAAACTTCAGCTTAAGGTCTTAAGATGAAACTACCAAAGTGCTGGATTCACAATTTGAAATACTGTGTCAAAAGACAGATAGAACTGACATTTCTGCCAAATATTTCTGGCTTTTTTGGGGCCTGGGTTTGCACACCTCATTTCTTGTTACCTGGAAATTTATTCTAATTTGAATTGGGTGTTAATTATCAGTTACAACTGGCAAGTTGCAATGAATGTTATCTGACTGGAGAAACTTATATAAAATGTTCATGTCCTCCGTTTCTAGCCTTTGCAATGGGACTTTGTTATTGAAAAGTGCAGTATCTTAATTCAGCGATGTGATGATGAAGGTTCGTATAGCTGGGTATACCTCCAGCTCTGCTGCAGCATGGCCCTGTGGAGCATGCTCTGTGTATGTTCTGTCTTATTAGCCAGGCTATTGCAGATACTATTGTCATGTATCCTTGCACTTGACCTTATTTCACAACTTCTTGCAGAGAGAAAACTCCGCCACGACCCCAAGGACAGAGACCTGAACCAGAGAACAGAGGGGTAAGTGAAAAAACAAGCTCAAGCAGACAAGTTGTTTTTATTGATGGTGGTATTTATTCATCCTGGAGGACACGACGTGTGTGTGAGATCCTGTGTGAGGATCCTTTAGCTTACATTTCTTGCTCATCCCCAGTAGGTTGTTCATGAATAATTGATAGCTGCTGTGTGGCAGAAAACTCTATTCCTGTAGTACTCTTTAGCATCCCAAAGAATGGGCTAACTTGGATTGTGCTTCATGGAAACAGCTGGCATAGCTTGAACAGATGTGGGAGTAGCCAGTAGGACAGACCACAGTGTTCTTCAGCATGCCCTGATGAAACAATTGCATATTTCCGTGTAACTCAGCCTAGGGTCCTCAGAGAACATTTGTATACCTCATGCTTCAAGCAAACAACTCTGCTGGGTGTGATTAAGGAACATTTCTGTATTGAATCAGTTGTTCCCTCTCATGGGGGAGTTGCCTTCTTATTAAATCAGCTGCTATACCTTGCTTGAACCTTTTAGTTGGTGCTGCTGTAAGTCAGAGGAATCTGGTATGAAGACGTAGCAGTAGTGATGCTGCCTGCCTGTTTCCTACAGGTGCAGGGCCTGCCATGCAGAGTGCTTTGCTGTCCCTGATAGTTGATGGCAAAACACTTGGGAAGAGTCATAATCAAAAGACTAACTCCTCAAATCAAGGATCATCCCAGAAATATCTGGCTTATATTATATGAGTGAAATCATCTTTGTCCTCCCACTGTTTGGAGGCGATAGACCAGAGGGTTTTTCAGAATTGGTATCACCATTTTAATGCTGAGACAGTTTGCTGGATTACAGTACATGGCAATTGTGAGCTGTCCACAGTTTTTAAACATGATGCAGCTGCTTAGATTCATATACAGTTGGTTCTCAAGTAGTACACTGCTTTTATACAGTAGGATTCATCTTGATTCAGAAGACTTTTGACTTGATGTGGAATTTTAGTCTGTATCCCGTAGGGGTCAATGTTGTTGCATTGTAACTCTTCCTTTTTTCCTCCTTTCCCTATGTCTTGCATTCCTGTCCCAGATGACTTTATCTGACACCTCAATTAGAGTCCCCCTGGTAATTTTTTTTTTTTTTTTGGTACTGTTCTTCTCTATAATGCTCTATGCATACCACTGGCAATTTATCCCTTCACTGAATGTTTAAATGATGCACATGTATCATGAAAATTAATGCAGATTATTTTTTTACAAAGCCTTTCTTATAGTTATATGGTGAACAACTATTAATACAGAATTATTAATACCTTTTAGGACATTCTAAATAAATTGGTAATGTTGATTTTTATATATTGTCAGATATATAGTATTTTAAGTTGAGAAACGTTATGGAAATGCTTTTGTTAATTTGTGGCCTTTGAGCAAGAACTGCAATTTCTAGTTTTCATTTTCTCAAACTTCTGGGTTGCTCTGGCAAGTTTGCTGCTGTGTGAAACATTCTAAAAGCAGGAGAACTAAGGGGGTATTTAACAATAGTGTGGCAGAGTGAAAGTTGCCAGACAGCATGGCACTCCTTCAGCTGTAGGAAAGCCAGTGAGAGGGAATGTCTGCACTTTTACAAAATATTCTGAAATAGCCTTTAAGTGATTGGTACCTTTTTTTTCTCTTCTGTTGCTTTGTTCTCTGCAGGGATTCCAGGGCTTTGGGTTTGGTGACGGTGGCTTCCAAATGTCATTTGGAATTGGGGCATTTCCCTTTGGTATATTTGCAACAGCATTCAACATAAATGATGGGCGACCTCCTCCAGGTACCATGCATCCTATCTTCTCCGAGAGTCCTGTCACAAACAGATGTTTTACAAAGTCCCTTGTAATTTTTAAACAAATAGCCTGATAAATGACAACACTTTCTGAATGGTAAAGTAAATCAATGTTGTATACAGAAACACAAAATGAGGGAAAACACCCAGTAGAGAACATAGCCTATGTCTTACAGGATTTGTATGAGTGCTTATATAAGAGGCAAGTTTGTCACTTCCATATGATTTGCTGAAGGCCCTGTTGAGAGGACGGTAGGACTGGAGAGGGACAGTGGCACTGGAGACTTCTCCCCTTTAATCCAAATGTCTCCTCTGGTACTGCAGCAGACTCCCTCTGAAAAATGAGACAAATTGGACTAGAGTTTCTAATAATAATAAAAAGGAGTCAGTAGGGGTGTATGAAGGAGACTTATATTTTGAAAACAGCAGGAAAGAACCATTTCTTGAAAGATGAGAAGGAAAAATTTAGACTGGTGCTCTGTACCACAAAATAATGACAGCAAAGATTGTTCCTTTTTCAGAAATTTCTCTCTGAGACAGTCATCTGTATTCCACAAGAAGTAACTTTCTGGTGAAATAATTCCACTGGTTTTAAGAAAAAACAGATGGGTTACTCCCAAGTAGTGGCCTCGCTCTCTAAAAATTAAGTAATCCCCCAAAAACCTCCTCCCCATCTGCACTGTAGACAAACTGAGTCTACCTGTTTTGAACAAGAAAACTGACTGCCCAGTATTTTCTGGACTTTCTCTGTGAAAGGTTGTGCCTGGCAAATCTTCTTCACCATGTCATATGGCATAGGAATTATGAGAAACAGAAATGCATTCTTCATGTCACGCCTGTATTGCCAAGGACCTGTGCTGTCCTTGGGTCAAATTAACTTGCCTATTAACTATACTTCAGTGTCCACTGAAAATGTGTGTGGAGGTGTGACTGAGCTATGGAGTATGTAAATATATGCTGTTTTAACAGCCATAATTTAACCAACTCCTCTATCTGCTTTTCATCTGTGGGTTCAATACAGCAGTTCCAGAAAGTGTGTTTTTCATTAGTTCTCTTGGACAAGGCTACACACGCAGCTTTGACTGTTTTACCATTTCCTTATTCAGAGATGTTTCACCTTGATGGGGAGGAGTGCTCAGGTAGAGGTGGTGACATTCCTGAGGACGGAAACAGTGAACTGAGCCCAGCACTTAACAGTGAACTAAGCAGTGAACTTAGCTCAGCACTGTCCCCAGAAGTACTCTGAGCAGACCTGCTTGTACTCTAGCCCTTGGAGCTGCCTGCTGCTATTAGTCATGAGCAGGTTTACCATGAGTCCTGCTTCAGGGAGCTGAGGCTTGTCTTCCTTCTGATCTTCCGGTATGGCTGGCCAGTCTGAGGGTAGGAAATAGCACCAGTTTCTCAGCAGGTCTATTCCTTGCTTATCTTTCAATTTATGAATGTGCTGTGTTCAGAATATACATGATTCTGGTGAAGAGGAAGGACCCTAACTGTTTTGTTTTTTTTTTACCCCCTGTTTTCCAGCTGTTCCAGGGACTCCTCAATACGTGGATGAGCAGTTCCTGTCCCGCCTCTTCCTGTTTGTGGCTCTGGTGATAATGTTCTGGCTGTTGATTGCATAAATCTTTTCCTTTATTCTGTATATTCATGGCCAATAAGGCCACTGAAACAGTTACAAACTGCATCCCCATCCCATTTTAAACCTCTTGGTGTCTGGTTCTATAGCTAACTATGGGCTTCAAGAATTGGTGGTACCACAGCACAATGAGGAATCTCGCATTTTGCACCAGAGTTGGAAATTAAACATGGGTTAAAAGCTGAGCTATCTTGTACAACAGGTTCCTGCTACAAACCGTGGGCCTAGCTTTGAGCTCTGCTCCTAAAAGGAGCGCTGCTTTGAAATCCTGTGCCAATCAGTGACACCAGGTTTATGTGAAAGACGGCTGCCCAAGGTAGACTGGGCAGGTAAGGAAACTTCTGCAGTGTGATCAGTATCTCATGCTTGGCAACCACGATGGATCTGCCAGAACTGTGGATGTTCTTTAATGTCTTCACATCAACATCCAACCTTCTTCAGGAAATCATCTGCAGCACTGCTGAGACTCTTTGGGCACAGAATATGATGCAAATGGAACCAAGTTTGGAGGCTGTTTTCTTTTCTTGCTGTTATTTCCCAGCACGATGGAAAATCCCTCCTGAAGCAGTTCTAATGGCTGTTAGAAGAAGGGATACGAATTTATGCTGCAATTTTTTTAAAGCCTGGAGCCAGACACTGGAAGATTCTCTCGTCGTGGAGCCGGGTGGGGTTGCCGAACAGTACAATGCACCTGTCTGCTTCACCCAGCCCAGTTCCTCACTGACAAAACAGTGTTGTCTTCCTTGGTTCTGTGCAGCAGCCTGTGGCTGCGCTCATGGATAATCCCCTCACAGCCTTGTCACTGTAGCTACGTTTATTCTTCCCGAGGCTTTGAGACTTCCTACGCAAGGTCATGTACTCCGAATAAAATCCTATTACAGATCTGAGATCAGCTTGTTTGGGGAGAGGAAAAAAAGGCATCTTTACTTGAGTTTTGAGGTTAAATTTGTCACACTGTAAAATTATACAGGAGGAAAAATGAGATCCTGCCTGGCACATGCCGTGGTAGGGAACGTTTGGAAGAGCTGCTCTCTACAGGTGCATACAGCTGCTCCATGCCACAGCAGAATGGCTATAGTGCAAGAGTCTCTGCAGTATCTACCAAAGACAGTAATTTGAAGTGCTGGAGGAGACTACAACCATTTATGTGCCACGGGGAAGATATTTCAGTTGGTGAGCACTCTGTTGCTGGTTTCGAATCCTGCTGGGTATACAGCTTTAAAGAGTACTCCTGATGTATTTGTGTAGATTCCTGCAGAACAGCAGATATGAGAGATTCCCTAGCAAGGTGAATGGTTTTCATGTTTCTCTGATTAGGCAATTCAATTTTTTTTCTCTTACTGTTTTTAGATTATTTGGATTCAGATCGCTGATAGTCATAATGATTTCCTGCAAGATGAATATTGTGACTTCCCTGGCAATAGACAGACAACTGACAAAACAAATCAACTCATAGAAATTTTGTTTCAATAGCCAGGGTTTTTCTAGTGTATGGATGAGGTTCGTGGGTGGGACACCTGAATTGTTGTAGAAGCTTATTTATGTAATTATAAACTGTTCACTTGTAGCATCAAGACAGAGGATGACTGAAGTTTAACTTGCCTACCTCCAAAATTCCATCTGGCAAGTAGAACGTTGCAAAGCTTCTGCAGTGTTTTGCCACATCTAGTCAAATTTATACCTGACTCGATAATCTGGCAGAATATATTGCTCAACTATAAATAGTTGAAGTGGTGCTTCGACTTCTGTTGTGTGGCGCTTTTGAGAAGCTTAACAGCTTCTGCTTACGGTTCTTCTCAAGTGCATAACTTGGCAACTAGGACCCTTTCCAGGAGGAAGGCGATTTATTGCATTCTTAGAAGCAGCCGGCTGTGGTACAATGCCGCAGCTTTGGCTTCCTTTCGTGAGCAGGCAGCACCACCTGCTGATGAAAAGGGAAAGTTCATGTGATGGAGAAAGGGATGGTTTTCCTTCTCCTTTTTGTACGGAGAAACTCCATGCTAAGAGCAGGTTATCCAGGGAGGAGTAGGCTATCCCTTTAAACCCTTTTTTCGATAAAGAGGACCGAAAAGCAACTGTAATGGGTTCAAGAGGTATTGAAACTGATGTAACTAACACTTAACGTTTTAAATACAGAATTTTAATGGCTCGGGCTTTTTTTTTTTCTCCATCTGTCGGTGAGAGACGTAGCAGATTTAGTCGGAGGCGGCTGCAGAAACATGACCGAGAGTCCTTCTTTGCTGGCAGTCCGAGAATGAAATAGCCTGAGAGCGTTAACGCTTTGGCTCCTGCCGCCTTGGTGGCGTGCTCTTCCTAGGGTACCGCTTCCCGCCCTTGCGCTCCGACCGCACACGGCCCGCGGTGGCTTGTTTAGTGCGTTACCATTACTGTTCACCAATTTTCACTGTTGTGAAAGTGATTTAGAATTGAAAAAAAAAAAAAAAAAAAAAAGGTTTTACATTGACCGGGACGCGCCGCTGTTCCTTTGTGCTTCGCGGACGGACCGAGGTGAGGCGCGTTCCCGAGCCCCGCCTCGAGGAGGAGGAGCGCGGTGCCGGTCCGTGCCTCCGGGAGCAGGAGGGGCGGCGGATCGCGTTTCCTTCACCGGGGCGTTGCGGCGGGGCCGGGCCGGGCCCAGCGCAGAGGGAGGCCCCGCCGGGCGGCCCAGCGACAGGAGCTGCCGCGCCC